>JAVQJG010072760.1:0-21043 GCA_036024015.1 Craterocephalus amniculus | reverse complement strand
GACTCCGGATCACTAGGGGAACGCTATTACTGGCTGATCGGAGTCTGGACGTTCCAAAAATTAACCCGGCAGAGAAAGAGCGTCCCGCCAATGCTAAAAAACTAGCCGCTTTCGCTAACTACAATGCCCTGGACTCGTACATACAGTATGCGCAATCAATGAGTCATTAATTGTAATGAAATTACCCCTTTTACCACATACTATACCACATAGAAAACCATTTTTCTTAGAAAGATTAAAATAATATCAGGTAACGTTCCTTTAAGTCATTCTTCTAAATTTTCCAATACACAGAAGTAAGGGGTGTACTGTAGTTGCACTTTAAGTTAATTACAGATTATTTTCCACAACATCTAACTGTCTGAAGTAAAATTACCAAATCTAACTTCATTCATGTTATTTTACTGGTGAAGAATCCAAACAAAACAAAAACTTGTGTTGACACTCCACGTGTCTTCACTATTAAGCCATAAAATGTCAAAATGATTACATTATTCATGGGAAAATAAAAGCAAAGCTTGCTTTTACTCCTCATTTACTACAGCTTTCAGTAGAAGAGATTTTCTTTTTCCATCCTGAGGTTCCTTTCTATATCCTTCAGATTAAGATAGTTTGTCTGGTTTTTCAATACAGGGCGCTCTAAGCTCAATTTCACCAAACATCTTTATTCTCTCTCACTCACATGTCCATAAAGATCAATGTTTTCTCCAAAAGAGTAATCGGTTGGGTCAGGATAGATCAGAACAGCAGAGGCGTTCATTTTGGCTGCATTGGCCACCTGTCAGCAGAAAGGAGGAAAAGAAGAATGAATAAAAAATACTTTATCAGAAATAATTCAAACCAGAGTCATGAGACACAGAACGGGAGAACATCACCCACCTTCTCAGCAAAGCTGATCTTTCCAGCTCTGAGCAGCAGGACCCTCCCGCTCACGTCGATGTTCTTCTCCTTCAGCAGCTTGAGTTCGCTCTCCTGGCCGTAATGGCCGTACAGCACCGCACCCTGGACACAGAACAACTCTTTCATTAGCAGTATCTCCCAGTTACTCACACATTTTCCTCAGTTATCCAGCACAGTGCTCACAGTAACGGATCTGGCCGCGCTGTAGGACAGGAATCCCTTTGGTCTCTCTGCCGGGTTGTTCTTAAAAACTATACTGTTGAAGCTGGAAGCTGGGGGGTCCTGAACTTTGACGAAGTGCTCATCGGTCCAGGATTTCATGTCATAGCTCTTGAACCTGTCGTGCACCTTCACCCCCAGCTGTTCGTCCCCATAAGAACCAGCCCGGTGGTCAGAGCTGGAGAAGTCGCTGCAACACGAGTGAAAACGAAAATATCAAGCTTGGGATGCAACTGATCAATCTGATATCTAAAATGGAGCAAATAGAGCCGTATAATTACCTGAGGGCAGTTTTCAGCTTCTCAGCGGTGAGTCTCTGAGACAAGAGCGCTTTGACGTCGTCCCAGTTCATGAGGGGGGCGGCGCCGGTCTCGTGTGCAACAGCTTCATCAGAGGGGAGAAAAGAGGCGGAACAAACGGGAGCCAAGTCCTTCTTCCGGTGAACCACGTAGCCGATCAAGTAGCCTAGAGGTATCGGAGGATTCAGCTTAGAATCATGACACAGAGAGAGAGCAACGCCATGGCATGGAGGAGGACAGCGGTGTCAGATGAAAGCAAAAATAACACCGTCAGCAGCAGGAAAGCAGACACCGAGCATCCATGACAGCACATCCACAGAGAAGCACTTATTTCAGAGCACCAACCCACAGACTTCAGCACTTCTCTGAGGATAACACACGGACATGAACAGCACAGCACATAACTTCTGCACAGCGGCATTAACAAAGCCCCTACGTACCGATGATGAAGATGAGGAAGGCGGTGGCTGCTATGAAGCAGAGGTTCTTGGGTGTGCGTCCAAACTTTTGAGTCACGTAGGGTTTGCGGACGGCGTTGAGGTTGGAGTTGTGGTTGAGGTGTTCTCCCACACCGTTCACCCCGACTTCCTCATCTACGTCGGTGGAAAGCTTCATCTCCACCTGGCTGGTGTCACCCTCCATGTTCTGGGTCAAGTTGAAGCGTGTGTAGGAGTGTGGCTCCCCATTAAACTGCAAAACAGAACATTGACAAAGAAAAGGAGAAGGCTTATTATTACTCTTATTATTTACAAGTAGTAGTAGTATTAGAGCTGTCAGTGGATTAATTGTTATTTTATTGCGATTTATCATGAGGGTCCTGAGTTAACTTGCATTAATCGCATATTAATTACATAATTTAAAAAAATCTTTTATTTTCATCTTATCTATTTTATTTATTTTTCTAACAGGATATGCCATTTGCTATGATATAATATAAGCTGTTTGGGAAACAACATAGATTTTAAACAGATAATTAATCCTGATTTGTTCATTTTTTAATGTTTTAGTTGTCTTTGTGTGAGGTAGACTTTGAGAGTTGTGATTTCCAAGAGAGAATGAATGCATCGCAGAACTGCAGCACATCCTGTCTGACCCCACAAGTTTAAGTTTTATTTTATTTTCCTCAGTCTGTGGTCATTTGAGTCTCCTTCTCCTGTAAATAAGTAAATATTTCAGGCCAAAACTGTCTGTAGGTTGTTGTTGTTGATGTTCATCGGGTAAAAATCCCTAACATATGAAGATCTCCTCTATTAATTAAGCTCCGTGATGACTAAAAGAGAAGCTGAACTGATGTAAATAAACATAAAATAAACGTACACATGCTGCTTGGCGAGAGCTGAAAACAAGGATAGTAGACAACAAAGTATGCATCATCAACCTGAAGATGATCCGCTGCAGCTGCGTTAAACTATACACCTTCAACTTTATGAAGTAAAAAAAAAGCTAACTCAGCTTAAAAATGTACAATTTTCAATTTCATTTCCTCCGTAACCTTTAACAGGGGGATTTTTGCTGCAGCTGTCTGCAGGCACAGGCATCTGTTGCTTTAATGAAAAACTGCTCACTACACACCTCTACAGACAGCATTCTTAGAATAATTCATGTTTTTTTTCCCTTTTTTTTCATTTAAATGTTTTCTGCTGTCACAAACTACAATCATCTAAATTTCTTGCTTGAGACCAAGTTTTTTTTAGTTTTTTATTTATTTTCAATAAATTATATAACACTTTCTAATTGCTTTAACCTGCAATGAAACTATTTCTAATTCCCTCTATATTTGCTGCAAATAAATTAAATATACAGTAACAAATGATGCAATGATTTTATAGATGGTAATAATAAATTCCTGTTAAAGGGGAAAACCTGAAAGCTCAGCTTGTTTTGGGATTTAGGTTGAAATGTTAGTACTTACAATTTTGGATATTGTTGACCTGGCCTGGTCCATGGCTGCTTGGTGGGACTCTGGAAACAAAGGAAGCAAAACATTAAATACAAATCCAGACTTGTACTTGCAAACTTTGTGAACCTTTACTTTTTTTTTGTTTATAAATCCGCTACAAGCGAGTCTACAAACATTATTTCCTCTTCTATCTCTTCAGTGTGCAACATGTGACTTGCTGAATTTGGAGAGGAATACAGTATCCAAGAGCATGTCCCACCTCTTGTCAAAACATCCATGCTGTTTCCTACGCTGCTTACTTGAAAGGCAGCACTGTCTGTGGGCACAAAAGACTAGTGTGCTGCTGGGGTCGAGCCAGACTCCCTACCACGATGTGAACTCAATCACTAACCGAATACCATAACAGAACTACGCACTTCCCACAAGAAGCTTAACATCATACACCAAACAAAGCAAAGTTTCACATATATAAGGGAACAAGAGAAGAAATCCAAGTCTTCTGTATATATGCTTAAATACTGTAATCCACAGAAAGCGTAATAAAAGCCAGACATGTGATCATCCACAGAGAGGTCTGCTCTGAGATGTGATTCAGCTGCAGATGGGTCCAACACTGTGCAGATAATACTCAGATATTAATAATATCTGAGTAATTACTCTGAGTAACAGTTCTTCAATTTGACATTTTCCACTTGGAAAAATGTCCTCTCTAGAAAACAAACTCATGAAAGAGAAAAACAAGTGCAGAATTTCTGCAAATCCGTGCAATAATTAACGATTCACTGCTATTTGACACCATCCATCACATCATGGTTTCCTCATTGTTGGCCAGGAAGTATAGAGAATCATCTTATCCCACTTTAAACATCCTTTCGTCCTCTAAACCTTGACAAGAGGAGTGAAACGTGCAAATATTCAGCTGTAAAATCTGAGGTTTCTGCACTGCAAACCAGCAAACATGAAGTTGCAATATTTCTACTGCAGGAAGACGTTCAGGGAAATTACCTAAGAGACAAATATTTCTACAGAAAAGGTGTTTTTATCCAGCTGGTTTACACTGATGGGTGTTTTAAAATGAAGGCACACAAAGTTATGGGCTTTTGATATTTCCAATTAATTTCTATCCATGATAATGGCTGCAAATATTTCTCTCATTTCTTCCCATATTATGGTCATACCCAGCACAAATTGCCAAACCAGCTTCACCCTTGCTCTGCAGACAAGATGATCTGCTTGATAGCTATCATGACCTCCTCCATCATACCTGACCTTCAGGAAAGAACAGAAAGAGCTAAATCTCTTCAAACAACCCTGCATCTTATCAAGCCCTGCAGCAGGTCAACAGCAGCTTTGAACCATCACCCTCTGCATGAAGTACCTGCCTAAGGGTTGAACCCTGACAGCTACAACTGAACTTGACTGAAAAAAAACATCAAAACCTTTGCTAATGTCAAATCTCCACTTCAGTTTATCCGTATGCCGTCTGTCGGATGCATTTTGTATCCTTCCTGTTAAACACGAACATTGAACGGGGAGAGCCAGTAGATTTCTAACTGGTCACTGCTTGAGGATGGCTTGAGTGGACAAATGCCTGGAAAACACAAACACTGCAGCACCCCTGCATGGCCTTGATAAAACTCTAACATCATTCCTCACCAAGCACATAGATAAAATGTTTAGCCTTGTACTTCAGATCCAATAAAAGAAGCTAACGAGGACACGGCCATGACAAAACTTTGCTCTAAATGCTTTGGCTATTCTAAGCTTATAAAGAGCAGCTAACTTTAGAAGCTGGCAGAGGATAGCCGTGACGTCCACAACCTATGCAGATGTTTTATTACAAAGTACCAACACATTAGCTGCAAAGATGCTACAGTCCAATTAAATGAGCAGTTTGCGTTGGTTTTTTTTGCGCTTTTCATAATATGACAACTTTAAACCGGGCTGATCGAAGTTTTTTGGAAGTGCTAATAGGCCAGGATTAGTTGCAGTGGAAAGCTAATTGCTCTCCAAGGTAGGCAGAGTCCCGTCTATAATCTTACATACCAAACATACCGGACTTTAGCAGAACTAATACTTTAATCTGATTAGCCGTTTAGATGTGGAAACCTATGGATACTGAAATTATAAAACGGGACACAGAAAATAATGGCCCAAACCTTTCCAACAGTCATTGAGCAATGACTATTACTGAGAGGCCAACGCCATTCATCTTAAGACAAGTGTGTGCACAAAAGATAGTGACATCAAACTGGAGACACACCCTTCTTGGAAGGACAGCATCAGGAAGGTTCTGTGTGGTCCCCTGAGCTTTGACAGGAGATTATGTTTGGACTCTAATCAAGGTTTTTGAAATAAAAGCATGTGGAGCAGCCAGCCAGTCTCATCCATTATCAATCATATTTTCCTTCAACTTGATACAGGAAAAGCAGGCAAAGGTTCACCTACATGGACTGTATAACCCTGAGGACACAGCATGATTAATGATAAATGATTAATGCCTGCAACATTAATTACAAACCAAAACAACTTTAAAAAGATGTACTACAGGTATAACAGTGGTTTTCATGCATTTACATACTCATGGACCACATCAAAAACGACGGATACTTCACTGGATTTCGTAAAGTGATGCAACAGGGCTAGAAACGCAACTTCATTCCCAGAAGAGACACAATTGATCATTAGTGATAAAACCGTTTTCTTCCTCCTGCAGCAAGAGCTGAGAAACTACGCCCATGAGTTCTTCCTGGACCCACGCGTCCAAAATACCAAAGAATTATAAGACCTCGTCTAACCAGTGGTGGGATAAGTAACACTTCATGGTAATGACGCTGTTGTAATGAACATTAAACACTTTATTAAACATCTTATCATACACATGCCCTGTACCACAGCGCTTTTAGAGACAGAGTATTCGTTAAGGAAATAAAGATAGGGTGCAGGGAGCCTGACTTAATGAAAAGGAAAAATTATGACACATAATACAAGGTGGGGGGGTAGGAACAGTAGAAGGTGGGTCCGGGTGCATAGGAGTCATTGTACAGTGGCAAACCATGTGACAGTCACACTGGGGAAAAGCTTCAAGTAGTGCATGGGAAAGTAAGGCACTGAAGCAGGCTGATCCCACATCTTATCCTGCACAAGTATAATTAAAAACAGTGTCATTAGGAGCAAGTGAAGATGCTCCTGCGTCTAAGCTGTTGGGTTTGTGACACCTCAATGAATATTAGTTATTTATTTCTAAGTTTCTAAATTATAATTTCTAAGTTATAATGACCATTTGCCCCCAAAACGGAAAACTATAGGGAAGGAGTTCATTTCATAACCACATTAAACCTGTGCAATAGTTTTACCACTAATCCTTTTTGTGTCAAAAAGTGTCGAGTCATTATTCTGCCTTACACACAACTAGTCCATTATTACCGTCTTGCTTTGTGTTACGCATAAAATATCACATGCTGAGCCATTTCCAACTTCACATATACACAGAAATATGTGTGTTAGTTTATTTTAAGTGGTTTGGAAGTGCTCTGCGTCAAGGTCAGGGGTAATGAGCTCCTGCGGACAAGGTTACGTCTTTCACGTTAAGGATTAATCAAAGAAACTGGATTTTTTTCCAACACCAAAGCTCAAAACCCATAGAGTAGTGTGTAAGTTGATGAACGTGACAACCAGCTCCCTTCATCATGGCGTCCTTGCTGCATTATCAGCGTGACAACCGGCATCGGTTTAATTCAAGGCAAATCTCGCAGCGTGGTAATGAGTGTGTGTGTGGCACAGTGGCAGGTGGTGCAGCAATAACCGCTGCTACTATACGTCTCCTTCTTCTTCTCCTTTTAGAGTAAGCTAAGCACGAGGTTAATAATTAGGTTAGTCTGAATAAAAAATTATGATTGATAGTTCACCGCGACATGAAAGGAAAAATGGAACATATATTACTATTTAATTATCAGTTACTACGCTATGTAGAGAAGCACGTGGGTTGTTTTTTTTTTTCTTTCTTTTACAGGTCTGTCATTGACAATTGACAATGAATTCAGTCGACTCCAGTAAAACATTTCTGCAGCTCAGGCGAACTTACTGCGGCAAGATGTTCACTGAAAGAAGGAAAAGGGAAAACTCACCTTCTCTTCTCTTAAACTTAAGCTGAATGACTTCTGTGAAAGCCCCTTGACACGAGGAACCTTCCCTGTTGCTTCTTGCTCTAACGCCGGTGTCCTTGAGCTACACGCTTCCAGCTTTATCCCACTGATTGGACAATGATCTCGCGTTAGTTATCGCGAGACTAGATTCTTGAGGGCAAGCACTGAACACTAAATTAAATTTAATTATATAAATAATTAGTCATTTTAGACTATTTTAAATCGATATAGTAACTGATAAAGTAGTAAAAAAGGCGAGAGCTTTGCAGGCCAAAGAAAGTTGAAATGAGGTCACCTTCAGTGGAGTAGAGCTCCTTTATCGACACTTGTACCGTCGACCCCCAGCCCCCCCCCCTCCCCTTTTTCCCTCCTGTTACGGTAGCCTATTAATGACTCTATTTAAAGTAATAAACACAAAAAACATGAAAACAGAATGGCTTTAAGAAAAAAAAAAGAGAGAGAGAGAATTTGCAACTTCATGAGGTTCAATGATCCTTTGTTATAACACATGAAAAATAATAATTACAGCGGCCCTTTGGCCTCATAATTAGTATTTTGACTCACTGCTAGTGCTTTAAGTACAGTTTACTGACAATATCTACTTTAAAGTCAAAACTTTGAAATCAGGACTTCTACAGTGACCTATTTTTGCAATGTGGCAATGTTTGTTTTATTCTAAAAGGGTTTTTTTTGTTGTTATTTTTAATACTTTTCACACTTATTTCTTTCCTACAAAATAGCCTATTTAATTTCATTTCATTTTGATGGTTCATCTAAGCTGTGGGTTACCTTCTATGATCCCAGTGGTTTGTAGACATTTTGGCGTCTTTCACTAATTGCTCACCTTGAAATGAGAACAAACATAATACCATCTGCCAGGACTTTGACCTCTTTAGACCCCACAGTACACAGTGTATACTCCTTGCTGCAGCTGTGAAAATTTCAGCTCTGGCAAAGAAAAGTAAGTAAGGAAGTGCATGCATATTTAGTCTAGCCTACGTGCTGACTAAGTCAGGCACACAGATTTTTTCCAGTGAAGCTGTCTGGAGCGTTTTTGTGCTATTCAACCTGAGTCCCTGCCGATCTCCAGAATAGAATTCATGAGTAAAAAAGATACAAAGTTTACCAATAACCTCCTTTCTGTCACTGAAGCCAACATTGGCGAATAAACCAGTGTAAAAACAGAGTTTATTGGCCTGAACTGAATAAAATCACAACAGTCATTTGTCAAGACCCAGAAAAGCAGATAAAATTGATTACTTGGTTGTTATGTTCACTCAGACAGGGCAGACAAATCAACAGCTCTTCTGATTGGGCTCTGATGGTGGGCAGAGGCAAAAAAGTCGCCACCTGTGGTAAATTATTAGCGAATCTTTGTAAACGAGCCGTTGTTTTTTATTTTTTTAATACCCTCAGTCATCTGGATTGTGTGCCTCTTTTAGTTCTAAGGTTGTGTGAGGATGTGATATAAAAATCATCTGGTCCATGCCAGGTCTTAAAAAGGTAAATACTCAGTGAGCAACAACAGACATTTTATGCTGTCATTATTTATTGCAAAAAAAAAGTACTGAGCCAAAATATAAGAGCAGTGTGTGGAATACTAAGTTCACCCTTACAACTTCTATAGGAATTACAAGGGTAAGTAGCAACCAGGTGCTGCTAATCAAATGAGCTTGATTTATTGATCATCAACAGTGTGAACGCCTCTATAAAAAGCAGAGGTTATGCTTGTCTGCAGCATTCAGGTGTATTAACACAATACCAAATAAAGTTGCTGAGTAAAGACATCAGCAACTGTTGCTGTCCATCAACCTGGGAAGGGTTAAAAGTTCATCTAGGGTTAGAAAGATTTTTCCGCGGTAAAAATGCAGCTGCCAATTCTCCTAAGAGTGGACGTCTCGGAATTTCAGTCCGAGGTCAGACAGTGTAATACTCAAAGAAAACTGCAAAAAACCCAAAATGTCAGATTCCCCAGGACTAAATGCTGAAGTTAAATGTTAGAAAAAGACTGAATGAGAGGGATTAGTTAGGAAGAGTTGCAGGAGGTAGCTTCTTCTCTCATGTGAAACATCAGTGTGTGAAAATGCATCTAAACAAACCACAAGACTTTGTTCTTGAGAAGTGAGACCAGAGTTGATGTGTGGCCATGATGCAAAACCAAAACACCATCAGCACAAGCAGCACTATCCAACCATCAAGCACGGTGGTGGAGGGATAGTGATCGGGGATCTTCTGCAAAGTATTCTAGACTCAAACATGAGTCCATCTGTCTAACAGCTGAAGCTGGTCATGCAGCAGGACAATGTTCCCAAAGCTACAAGAAAATAACAGAAAAGACATTGCCAAAAAAGAGGAGCAGAATTTCCTCCTTTTCAAGGTTAGACCGATAACTTAATGCAGAAAACGATAAAGTTACTTACTGCTGTTATAGAAGGCGGAGGTAGTTTTCTATATTTCATGGATAGGCAAGTCAGTTTGTTTAGGCCCACTGTCCAGCAGGCTTTAGATGCTTCCCTGCTCCAACACACTTCATTTCAATCAAATGAATACACACTGAACGAAAATCAGGTGTGTTGAAACAACTAAAGCCTGCATGACGGCCGCCCTCCAGGACCACCTGAACTGAAACCATTCCAGGTTTTATTAACCTAGATGAAGGATTTGTTATTAATTTTTTAATGTGCAGAAGCACATTCTTCATTTTTGAAGAGGTGTGCTCTGTTTTTTATATGTTCATTGTTATGTAGCTGTTATCTACCACACATTTTAATTATTGATTATTGAACTATAACAGCCTTAGTAAGACAAGGTGAGTGTCCTGTAATTGCTCTTTTGGTATGACTTCAGTAATTACATGTTTACTGCCCACTAACATGTATTTTGTGGAAGCAAATGACTGTTTGATGCTTATCTCAGGTTTGACAACATACCCACACCACACTTTTCTCACATTTTTATCTCATAAGTGCTTTAAAATGTCAAGGGATGAAAAAAAAAACTTAATTTGATATATGGAAGGTGTTTTCAGAACCTGCATGTTAGTAAAACTCTGTGTCTTCTGCTTCACATGTCCTGAGCACTCTTGGAAGCAGTGATCCCATGTTTAAGGATTTAGATCTCTGAAAGTTCAACAGTATTTTTCACAGGAAACCGTTGCTGTAGTTTCTCCCAGTATAAGGCCAAGAATGTAAAGTTACTGCAGAGACTCTGTGAGAGTAGATTTAATTATCTCAATTTATCTGTGTAATCATTACTTGACACTCAGGTGTGGTCAGACTGTTGTTGAGTAACAAAAACAGGTCAGAAATATTAAAGACTGAGCCTCACAGCGAGCCTCGCAGCACTGTAGCAACCTACAGCTGTGTAGAGGCAGTAAAGGAAATGTTTTCTCAGAAAAATATACAGTACCACCACAAGGTAACGGGTTCAGCATTTTCACTGGAAAGATCTGGACCTTTACACGATTTGCCAAGAAACACAGTTAAAACCACCAAACCACCACTATGAAATCATTACAAAACGCCTCATGTAATACTTTACTTCTCCTCCTTCCTGCCTTCCTTCCCTGCATGTGTATCATTAACGTTTCACAAACCCAAACTCACTGCTTATCAAAAGGGATTAAATGCATTTCATTAACTGATCGTCAGCGAGAACACCTCTAAAAGCAGAAGCTTTGTCAGTTTGCCGGTCTGCACAATGCCATGACGTAAGACATCCATTATCTTTGAGAAGCAGTTGTTGCTGCCCATCAATCTGGGAAGGGTTATAAGGCCACTTCCAAACTATTTGGAGTCCAAACAAAGTTGAAAACACTCAAGTCAGCTGCCAGTCTTCCCAGGAGTGGACGCACCAGCATGTTCATCCCAAGGTCAGACTGTGCAATGTTCAGAGAGACGGCACAAATCCAGCAAGAGCTACAGTACATCTTAGACTTTATAGAACTCAGTTAGTGAGTTAAATGTTAAAGTTCATGACAGAAGAATCATAAAAAGACTGAGCTAGTATGACTTGTTCACAAGAGACTATTTGCTCTAAAGAGAGCATTGCACCACAGGATGGATTTGAAAAGAAATGTCTTCTATAAACCTTCCTACTTTCAGAAAAACATCCTCTTGGTGCATATGCATAACTGTACTTCAACAAATTGATTCAACTGTCAGTAACGCTCCAGCAGAAGCAGACAACAGAACACCCAAAGTTCCCTCTTTATACTCGTAAATATCTGCAAACCAGATTGCTTTTGTGAATGGCAATAATAGTCCCCTTGTTTCTGACCAAAAATTGCAACAACTTTCAAATGGAGAGCTCTGAAAGTTTGCACTAAAACATCCCTACCAAACCCCTGCAATCAATCTTCTTGCCAGTTGTGAGGTGCTGGAATACACTGTGTTTATTTTTAGGTAGAACTGAACAGGCTAATGCAACCCAACATAAAAATGCTCTGTCAGCGCTTAGCATTGTTTTAGAGACACCAGTGCAGAATATGAGACACACTTTTAAATATACTGCTCTCAAGAGGAGCAACATATTCAAGTTTAACTTTTATGTCAGGTGTGTGAAATGAAAAAGGTTGGCACCATGATGGAAGACTCTAATGAACAGTGAGGTCCAACCTGGGGCCTATTCCAGAAAGCAGAAATCCTAATTCCATAAATGTGTGATGGGTATAGCTCATCTTCCATCAGCCTCTCTGGATTACAGCTGCCTCTTTACCATACTCTCCCTCCTCACCATCCAATCCATAGCTATCTAGTGTATAAACATTCCAATAAAATCTGGATATATCCACATTAGGACAGAGGACATGTACTTTTTGAGTTAAACAGCAGTTGTTGGGGGTTTAAATCACTAGACTGATGATTTATGTTGCATATCAGCATGTAGGTCTATGAAATTGAGGTATAAGAAATTCACAATTATGGTCTCAAAGCTATATTACCTTCATAAAAGATGCATTTATGCTTTTTTCCCATTTGCCTCCATGTATGTTTTTCACCCTTACAACTGAACCAACATAAAACTAGGATTTAGTTCTATCCACCAATATTTAAACCCATATCTGCCTGTTTTGATGAAGTTGAATATCTAGCCAGTTGACCAGAGGATTCCCACTACCAAAGGAACTGATGCAATTTTTTCCCATGTTGGATCTCTCTCCTTAGCAACAGCATTGTTCTTTTTTTTCTTAAACAAAATACCACTTTACATTGCCCATGTACTTCAATAAGAACTTCAACCTCCATATTAGTTTAATGAGTGGCTGTTTGTAAGCAGTGAATCCAGGTATGAAGCTCCATTGATGATGGCTTTTTGCTGCATTTACCAACTCCAGGTAAAGATACTCAGAGTTGACTGAACCAACTCAAAGCAGCTGATCTGAAATAAAAAAAGGACTCAGAGTTGTGAGGAAGTTGCCCAGAGTTTCTTTTCAAACTCAGTTGGTTCAACCTTCTTTCTGGAACAAGCACCAGGTCTTGGCAAAACACAGAAGATGTGTTGGATTAAAAACTTAATCCAACACATTTTGTGTGTTTTTAAAAGGTTGCAGGACTCGGTAGCCAGTAATCAAGGAACAGGATATATTGATGCAATACATGATTGAGAAAGTGAGCTTACACATTTTGCATGTTGCATGCTGCATGCTGAGACAGGAATATGTTATTGTAAGAAAGGCTCTTTCATCACCCTAACGTACATCCAGTGTTCCCTGGGAAAGCAGATTCCAACTCTGCGTTGACTTTTTTTCCAGTTCTGGAAAGGCTGCTTTGAGCTGGTCCAGTCTTTATCCAGAGTTAGACACATGCATGAAACCTCAACAAAAAACCATCACCAGTGGAGCTCCAATTCCTTCAACGTGGCAATTGCTGTCAAAAGCCGACCAGTCATTCCTCCTCACACAGCGTATGGAGAATATGTATTCTAGGAAAAAAGGGAACACAGGCTGTTCTAAGGAGAGAGATGCAACAGGTGGATGTAGAGAACACAGTTTTAATCAAGAAAACAAAGGAGCTAACAATGCTTGAAAAACCAAACTAAGATGCAAACAACAAGGTATATGAGGAAGAGGAAATGACAACAATGATCTGAAGTAACCAAATGGAAAATATGTACTGAAGAGAGCTATTTGAGGCAGAGGTGAAGCAAATTAGCTAATCAAGCCAGGTGTGTAGAGAACAGGAAGTAAAACAGAATGTAGTACACAAGGGGACGAACAACAGAAAAGGAAATGATCTCAGAAACAACCAAGAAGAAAAACTGAAGAACAGACTAGTAAAGGGAATGAACTCTGGGATAATCTCAAACCCTCAGATCACGACTAGTGAGCCTTTTTGTCTATTCTTCACTGGATAACACAAACTTGATATTCAGTGGCTATCTAGGCTAGCAATTTATCTCTAACAGTGTTTTAGGAGGAAGCAAAACTAACTAAAACGTCTACAAAACCAAGGTACCAAATCCTCTCATAAAAACTCAACTCACAGCAAGAGCAAAATGCAATTAGTGAAACTTAAATCACACCCGGCCAGACCTCAAGAAATCCCAGTAGAGAACCAAAAGACAGACTAAGGTCAGAAAAAAGAATAGAAACAGAAATCTCACAAGCTCTAAACAGAGCTAAAACCCACAGATACAACTGCCTGGCTACATGCAGCTCCTTCACCAAACCGTGCCAACCTTTAAATGCTGATTTTTATTTACTGCTGTCCAATAATAATTTTAGAAGCATTTCTCTGTCACTGTTCTCACATATGAGGTTGATACATGTAGCGTCAGAATGGAACAAAAAAAGTGGGAAAATTTTGTCTGTACAACTATAAAATTCAAAAGAACCATGAAACTTAAAGTAAAACATGTAGAAATAAAAATCATTCTTGTGGTAAGAACCATTCAGACCATATCAGCATGCTAACGTGCTTCTGTCATCTATCTGATAACTGATATTTGCTAAATTGCTGCTAATGTGGCTGAATATGTAAAAATTACAAATATTAAGCAGAACTTTTATCACAGCAACGCTCTACTGTTAATAGTGTGAAACCGAACCAATGAGCTACTTTCAGCCCGATGACCTCCTCACACTAATTTTCACTAACTTATTCTCTTTAAGTTTAAGAAGTTTAAGACTTCTATGAGAAAGAAATGCCTCATGTTTCCCACAGTCCTTCAAATTCATCTACAGGCAATTATGAGCTCAGGATGTGCAGGATGTAAACTCAGTGGCAGTGATCCTGTGTTTGAGGAAAGCTAATGAGGGTTAGCCTCACAGGAACCACATCAGTAATTAAGGTCTTTAATTTGTGATGTAGAAATGACAAAACAAACCTCATAATGATAACTTGTGTCATTTTCACTCAAAGCACAATACACTAAAGCGTCCTAAGAAAATGAGTTTTACTTCTTGTCTTCACTCAGTGATGGTTTTGTTTTGACAGGTGGCAGCATTCAAGCTATTTCAATTATTTTGTAGGAAGTGTGATTACATTGGCTTAAAACGTACGTCACAGCTGTGTATAAACAGAGCAGAAGAGCAGAGGTTTAAATATATTCCTGGATTTTTCTGTTTATTACTAACATGAGCTGGGTTTAGGTTTGACAACAGAAATTTAACCAGAATCAGGCTGTATCTTTTGAAGCCACAATTGCCAAAGGTTGTTGAGAAATGTACTTTTTCCAAAAGAAGCCCCTTGACCTGGTTTTGATGAGAATTATGTATCATGCATGATAGAGTTGTTACTAAGAAACTGAGGACAAATTCATTGTTTTTAGTGTCTTTACTTGTTAATCTTCAGTGATTTAAGGCAGCAGCTGCTAGAAACTTAATCTTTAAGCACTAGTTGGGTGGAAAACTGTACTGTTCCTGTGTTTCAGGCCCACTGAGCTATATTTATTTAAATATTTTTGGAGCCATAGTAAAGGTGCAAGTTAAGAGATTTGTTAAGATGTGTATTTCTTACTGGTTCAGTATAATGAAAATGGCAGAAAGCACAAATGAAATATTTCAGGTTTTCCTAAACAAAGAAAAAAAACACTTTCAGCATCAATAATACAAATTATTTGGAATAATGCAGCTGCAGCTCTACGCCTCTATCAAATCAAAATATTATCTATGCAAAGGCCTACTCTGATAATTGAAAGCAGAACAAAATTAGGGAAGTTTTGGTACAAATAGTTCAAACAAGGGCCGTTTCGGGTCACTTTGACAGTCTGGTCTAAATGTCTCCTCAAGTTTAAAGTGTTGAATTTTAAATAAGTTAAAATATTTAAAGAAAAAGGACTAATATTGATGAATATAAAACTTCATCATTATTGCAAAAGCCCCAAAGAAAAGCATGCCCCTTCAGTTTTGTCCAAGTCTGCTATAAAGCCAAAGTTTTAACAGAAAGTTCCTTTTTAGAGGGAGAACATTGCCTCAGACTGAGGTTGCAGCAAGCAGATCGTGGGTTTGAGTGGGAGCAACTGCTCTTTGTAGTTTTGGGTAAAAAAAAATTGGATTTCAGGGCAGGTGCACGTGGGTTGATGACTTACATGGTTCGGTTAGATTGGATGCTAAATTAAAGTTCACACACTTGGTATATGTTTAGCTTGGAGAACTAAGTGTGTGTGTGATGAGGGGATGAGAAACCATGTATCTGCAGCTGTTTAAACACACAGCACCACGCAGCCACACACCTGCAAGGCTAAATTAACCAACACAAACTAAGATGTCCTCTGAGGTGCCTTGAAAATCCGTAATAGAAGCATTGATGTGGCAAAACCTTGATTTTTCTTTTTTTTTTACCAAGATTTTTGGGCAATAGCCTTGGGAGGCCCTGTTAGTTAAATGATTCACATAAAATGAACCCCCCCATACATCCGACACATCTCAGATCCCGCCATTTTTCCACTTGAGTGGTATCTTCATGCGTCACCTTAACGGGCCCAACAGCAGCACATCACTTTCTGAGAAAAGATACCATCATCACTGTCCCACCCACGCTGCAGGGAGGAAACCTGGGGGCATTATAATCAGCTTTCAGCAGGGACCGCTGTGCTTTTCAGACACAATGTGACATCGGAGCAGATGTAAAGATGTGTTAAAGACAATATACCTGCATCTGTGACGAAACAGTACAACAGGAAGTAGAAAAGATAAACAGTGGTGATAAAAGCGGGAACACAAAAGCATTTTTATAACATGCATTTCCTTCTCAGCATATCAGCCCCAGTCATGTCGGTAATGAGGAAGTTGGAACAAAACTGTCAATCATATCAAACAATTGGACTAGTTCATTAAAACTTTCCAGAATCTTTGTGCACCATGTGAAAGGAGGAAGAAAAATGGCCACTTTATAGTCTGCAGGTGATGCAATGTTCATCCTAAATGAAAGCAGCAGGGTTTGAATTTTTTTGCAGCTGCAGTTGGATGATATCCTTATCTGTTTCAAGCCAGAGTTCCTCTCCTGCACACAGGGATTGGCTCCAAAAACTCTGACACCTTCTAGTTACGTAATGAGCTGGGTCTGGGGCAGAGGTGAACAAGCAGTTGGATATTGGTTGATTTTGTACTCTGCTTGGTGATGTGTGTTCATGGAACAGGTCCCACCATGCCAGATCTGAATGCGCTACCTACCGTCCCAACTCACTTTTCTTTAAAATATCCTCATTCTGCTGTACAAATATCTTCAGCCACACCTCATGCCTTTTATTTACCAGGAAAGAGGTGCAGTGATTTCATGACATGTAGTTACAGTAAATCAGGTAACAACAAATACAGGGAAGTCCTTACCATCTTTAAAGTCAATATTTACTCTGATCATCTTTATGTCTTCAGTCTGAAATATCTCAGAGAAACTTACTCCCGGCTTCTTGAAGGACTCTCCGGAGCTCTTCTTTGGATGTTTTCTGCTTTTTCTTCTGTTTTCTCTAATGATGATCCCACTGCTTCAGTAGTGTTACTGTCCAGTCCCTAGGAAGGATTCTTCACTAAGACCTGATTTTGTGTGTGACCAGGGTTGTAGTACAGGGTATATGGGGGTATACATACTTCTGAACCCCTGTGATGTGCACCATTCCTCTTTTTTTTCCCTTCTGGAACCCTTAATGTCTTTTTTTTCCCTCTTGAGCTTTGTGAAACTATGACCCATCCTACTCTACCTCTGAGCTTCTACTTACTGTCTTTACTGGTTAAACTGGTTAACTGCCACTTCGCCCACATCCGTACATATGCAGCTAAGACTTCAGATGAAGATGCATCCGGGCCCTTTGTTATCGTAGGGCCCACATTAACATGACACTTTGTAACTTTGGGATCATGTATCAGAAATTATGGGACAACAAGCAAATACTACTGAAGGAATTTTGGAGTAAACTAAGAGTTGTCCTACATGTCTGCACTTCTAAGTTAGTGTTTTTTTATGGGCTATTTCCTGGAAGAAAGGAAAAGGCAAAAAATAGAGAGAAAACCAACTTCTCCAGAGATAACTACTCCACTGCATGTGACATACCTCAGCCCCGTTTCCCCCTGCAGAAGGACTTTTGGAAGAGGACCCTTAAATGCTGGTTTAGATTTTTACTTATCATGTAGTGGTAATCCTTATAGTTTTAATAAAGGCAAAAGAACTTCATTGTCCTGGTTGGATGTTCCAACTCTCATCTAAAAGGCCTTTTTAGTTCTAAAAAATTGGTGAGGAGATTCCGGTGCAAATATATAAATCTGCAAATATTCTTTTAACGATTAAATGCCAAAACTGAACTTATCAGAACTTAAGATGACTTTTGGGTTAGAGGAAAAGCATCTTGAAGAACCAAGAAAAATAATTCCAGGTGCTTTTATTAAATCTTTTTGAGTTACTCTTTCATTAATAAGCATCTCTGAAGTCTGGTCAGGCTTTCTAATGGAGTTTTAGTTTTTCTTGAGAGCATTATTTCAGATTCTCTTCATTTTTTTGGTCCTGAAACACCTTTTGTCCTCATCTCCAGTTTTTTCCATTTTTTTCAGGACACACTGCCCACCATGCTGACATGAAGTTTTCTGTGAACAGGTCTTTTAGAATCACTTTGTTGGTACAAGAAAAACCTTTTCTCACTTCACCTTGGCCGTTTTCTTTGGCCTTCTGTCATGGAAACTTGCCTTGCTAAAGGGCCTGTTACATGCAGATACAACCTGGTTCATCTCTTGACTGAGGAGCCTCATCTGGTACCACAACTGAACCGAAAACAAGGAGGAAAGCAGCAAATTTCCAGAGAAAAACTTTCAGAACACCTGGAGACATTTTGCCTCAGACCACATTAAAAAATTACATATTAAAGAAAGAAGGGGGCGGCTCAAGACTTCTGCACAGCCTTGATTATTTAAGGAAGCCACTGGAACATTTCACTCTTGTTCCAGTTTGAAAACTAGACTAAAGCATAATTTGCGTGAATAAGCAGACCTACAGCAGAGTCCCACTCGCTGAGCTCTTCTCTACACCTGGAGCTGGAAATGGGACAACGGTGCCCACTAGTGGACAACGTGTAGAATTACACCACAGAAGAAGTAAAAAAATATTTATTCAACAAACAGCTTCCTAGAGCACTAACATCACCATAAAACATGTCAAACCACTCACATACACACATACTTCCATGCACATCTTCAAGCACACACTCATCCACACACGCAGCTTCACACGGCCGGGTCGGAAAGTTCTCCTCTTAGTGGCCGGGTCGGAACGGGAACGGCATTCCTGTGATGAACGGCTGAGCGGGATACTGGGCGTGCGAGGTGGGGTGGGCGGCGAGAGGTGTGTGTGGGGTGTGTGCGGGGAGTGTGGGGTGGGTGGCGATGGGCGAGTGGGCGGCGTGCGGACTGTAGGCCAGGGGAGGGGTGTGGATGTTGTTGTAGTACATCACTGGGCCGGACAACACCAGCTGCAGCAAACTGGAAAAACACAAAAATAATTATGTTTGGGCTGATGTCATACCATGTCTAAGAGGAAGTTAGAGGTGAAAATGTGCAGGGGAATATTTACCCATTTTTTAAGGCAAATAATAAAAAATTACTTCTTTGCAGGAGAAATCATGCGTCTAAATTCCCCACAATTCGAATAAATAAGAGTCAAATGTGGAATGAATTCTTCAAGAAACAATCAATACAACATAAATTTCAAACACATGAATGAAAAATAGCTGGGATTAAGTGGGGTCATCCACAATACCATGCAGATTAAACCACAAAACCAGTATGACGACATAAAATGCAAATGATGCTCAGTCGGCTCTTACTTGTTGTGAGGGAGGCGGGAACAGATGGCTCGCAGGTCCTCTGCAGAGAGAAAACCATGAGTGACAAGAATTAAAACTGGTTCATAATGAACAAGGTATTTGTTTAAAGCTGAATCTGCAGCCACATGCACGCTGTTACCTTCTGCAGGTTTACTGTAAAGAAAAGGGAAGTGTAAAAGCAGAAAGCTCACACTGTACATTCGCCCAGATTGCGCTCTTCTATGTTCATGTTTGTAAACTTTATAGTTGTAGCACATGTGGAGTACTTCACATTGGACAGTAATCTGCAGCGTAACCACCTCTTGCTGATATAACTGTTTAAATCAGTGTACCAAGCATGCAATTGTAGACATAAAGATTTAACCGCACTGATGCAGCAGAAAAGCTGCAATAAAAAACTAAGACATTTTTAAAGTTTTTCTCTAGTTGTCATCACAAACTAGTGCTGAGTTAAAGTGTGTATAGAAGCAGATGAAAGATAATTTGTCCAGTAACTTGCCAGTGGATATTCAATGTGGAAACTGAGGAAGTTAGGGTTCACAGCAGCTACCGGGTTTAAACTGGTCCAGTGTGACTGAGCAGCATCATGGGCATAATTCAAACTGGACACTTTCATGTTCAGTTGCCAACAAAATTACTGGATGAGTGAAGGAGGGCTACAAGCAGAAGAAGCTGGGATGCTACATGACCTGGCTCCTGCCTGGGTATGGGTTTTATGAATTAAACATTTGAATCAATAAAAGAAGAAACACCAACAATCCCATTTAAAAGACGTGAATAAGGAAAGTTGAATGAAACCTGTAGAAATTAATGAAACTTGCATGAATGTTGAGAGGCTTCAACGTTTTTTAAGGATAAAGTATCCCAGATATTAAATGCTCTTTCTATTCTCCTCTCATGTATAAACACTGCAGTTTAGACGGATAAGCGGAAGAGGACGGTACGGCACTGCAGTTTAGTAGTTTAAAGATGTGAGCTCCTGTCCCATCCTCTAGTGACATTATGCAGCTGTTTAATCACTTTAAACAAAAAAAGCTTCTGGCTTATTATTTTTTTCAGCTTTTCAAAGTGAGTCAGATTTGCTCTGCTCATAGAAGGAGACCAAACCAATGTAGGTCGGCCTGAGAAAATATGACTTTTAAGGTGCCCACCTGGATGAGCATCTCTGTGATACAGAGTTTATATTTCATAAGAAAGGTAACAAAGCTTGATCTCTATATACAGTCATATGCAAAAGTTTGGGCACCCCTGATCATTTTCAAGATTTTTCTTTATAAATCACTGGTTGTTTGGATCATCAATTTCAGTTAAATATATCATATAGCAGACAAACA
>JAVQJG010072748.1:0-10120 GCA_036024015.1 Craterocephalus amniculus | reverse complement strand
TAAATTTTTCTAATTTTTTTGGGGGGGGGCAACTGCCGGCACAAAAAACTTTCCGGGGGGGGGGGGGGCGTGCCCCCCCGTGCTCCCCCTCTGGACCCGCCCCTGAGCATAACTAACTGGATGGCTCAAAGTCACCCAAGCCTCACCCTCCCAAACTTTATTAGGAAAGGAAGTTTGACTCTTAAAGATAGAAAGGGTGGCTGCTTCCTGAACCCAGACTAGGAGCTGGTTCCACAGAGAGGGGTCTGATAACGGAAGGGTCTTCCTCATGTTCTACTTAAAGACTCTAGGAAGGAAACCAGTATTCTGAGAGTGAAATACTCTGATTATAAAAGACATTGATAATGCTACATACATAAATAAATGTGAAAAGCATCCTGTTCCCCTCTCAGTTTGATCATTTTAAAGGTCAGTTATAGCTGAAAGCATGACACAACCTCTGGCTTTGACTTTTGTCAACGGTAATTGTGTCAGACTAAAGTAGAATAAAGAAGCTGCCAGTGGAGGATAAAGTAATGATAATCATGTTGGTATTTCAGAGTGATCCAGCTCTTTGTTAAGAAGCAGAAAAATGTATAATTAAGAAAAGTTTAATTCAGAATTTCACTGTGTGAATACTGAAGGAATAGGGTGCGATGTTAACCACATCAGCTTAAACCATGAGGACGTCGTAATTAACAGTGAAGTATTTAGATTCAGATTCAGAAAACTTCAATTTGTCCCACAGCAGGGAAATTTGTAATGCAACAGCAGTGAATATATTAAGAAATAGAAGACAGGGCAGATAAATCAATAAGAAGAAATAAAGTAATCATGTTAGATTGTTAAAAAATAGTTTAAACGTTATCTGTGAAGGTCTGTAGATCTGTGATTAGCAAGAGTGCATGCAGATTTTTACATCAACCAGGAGAGCTTTGAAGAGGTTTAGTTCACTATGCTGTATAACAGGCATTTAATGAACTTTGCAAATTTATAAAACAGCAGTGTTGACAGAGGATGCAAAGCATCCACCAGCACCATATAATCAATTTCCTTTCCTCTGGTCATGCTTCCTTGCACTTATTTTGAATGTTAAACACTGAATAACACTAGTTTTTGGCATTAGACATCAAGCCTGGCTGTTAGACATCACTGCTGTCTTGCTTAAATTTTTAACTCTGATGTAGGATTTTGAGTCCTGCAACTTAGAAATTAGTCCTGTGTTTGTGTTATTATTGCATTTATTTTGTTTTCAAAGGGATTATGGAGTCTAGGCCTTTGTTTTTCACAGTAGCGTTATAAGAAATGGGGTGTATGACAGCAGTGAATGACATGCAGCAAAGGGCAGGAGCTCCAACCTGAGCCGACTGCACCGAGGAGCCTCTGTTCACAGGACGGCTGCTCAACCAGCTGAGCTGAACAATCCCCTGTTATTGTTACATCTTAAGCTCCATTTCCATCAGTGGGTCCAGTTTGGTACAGTACACATTGTTCTGCATTTCCACAGCCAGAGACTGGTAAAGGTGCTAGAATAACAGCTCCATGTGGGGGATGTTTCGTTTTTAAAGCCACTTGCCAAGAAGAGAGAACACAAACTTCTGAATGTCACTCGTTCTCCTCTTTTTGCTTCTGTCTCAAGTTCTTCTTTGTTGTAATTCAAGGCAGTGACATCACACTATTATGCAGCTTTCTGTCGCTATCCGGCTGATACGCCGGATACTACTGTCCTGTTCCGACCTGGACCCCATGGTGGAAATGCGGATTTAGTTTCAACTCCTGTTTGTTTGCATGTAGGTACTGGATTGTTTGGGTTAAAATGGGACAAACCCCTTTTTGCAACAAGGTTTTATATTTTCTGGGTTACTTTACAGAAAACACAGCTACAATTTCATGGTGTCGTGTCACAAGATTCAGGTCTACTGTAGTTTAAAGACAACGCAATGTTTGTGTTGCGATCTGGCCATTCGTGCACATGACAGATGTTGTCTTCCAGTTTAATGAGAACGCAGTAGAAACTGGTGTAAACATGCATTACTGCAACTTCCCTGCTACCTAAGCCTGGCAGGGAACTACACCGTTGTCACTCTATTTGCAGAGTCATTTAAACGCAGTTTTTATCAATACCCCAAAGGGAGAAAAAATGTACATTTGGTCGCAACGTTGTCGTGTAAACTATGCCTGCACAAGGAAAGTGATGGTAACGGGGTTTTCTGGTAAATGATGACTTGAGAAAAAGTGTCGGATCTTTCTGCAGCTGCTCTGGTTACGCTCAGGACACTTGGACTCATTTTCATTGAAACCTCAGAGTAAATCATCTTCTAGTTTTGTGTGATATCATGTAAATAACATAAGACATAAATATACCCCTCACCCCAAACCCCCACCCACCCAAAAGTCCGAGCTAATCCTGCCACTGCAGCCCCCGTCAGCTGTCTGCACCCCCTTCCAGCTGTCTCTCTAATGATATAGCTAATGAGACATCTGGGGGGTCTCTATCTCACACCGAGACAGCGTGATCTGACCAACGGGGGGCACTGGGAGCACAGAGGGGGCAACACATCAACTTTCCCACATGTCCCAGTATAGCTTTGTGACGAAGTCTTTGTTTTTCTTTCATGGAATTTCATCAACGGCTCCATGAACGTTTTGACCTGTAAGTAGCACAATTCAAGAGCGAGATGAAGCTGAGCATGACGCAAAGCAAGATTGTTGGGGTTATCCGTGAAATCAACCAATATCTGAGAATCATAAGTGCCCATGCACTTGAAAGGATTAGCTGGAGTCAATCAATTGCATCTCTTTCCGTAGTTCTGCATAATGTCATGGCAAATAAACTAAGCCCCGCAGCTTAAATTCTAATTTCACTGGGAAGCGTTTGAGACTCGCATACGTCCCTGTGAGTATTTAAATCAAGCGTAACGAGAGGATAAACCTACTGTAAAGGGTCCCTGACTGTAGATGGCTGAAAAGCTCGGACTGTTCAAGTATTTCTGTTACTTGACCAAGTAATTGAATTTAATCTTCTTTTAACCGTCACATGCCTGCCCTGGAAATACTTCATAAAACCATCATAATAAACCAACAAGCTCCTGTTGTCTTATGAAATTAAATGTTACTCTCCTAACAATCCTAATTTAAGCTACAATATTTGATGTATACATTTTCTCTGACTTCTGCACCACTTACAGTATTATGTGTTTTAAATGCTTTATACAGATCTATGGAAGTCTCTGGCCCTGCAGAGACTTTATTTATGCTGTAAAGTAAAAATCTTTAGTGAGTAATTTTCGGTTTGGTTTTCCACAAACGCTCTGTAAACTTTTAATAACGAAAACTAACGTTGAATTTAAATTAAAAGTCCTATTTACAGTGGAACTGATACGTTACATATTTTTCTTTCTATTTAATATTTCAGGTTTTAAAGGGTTTAAAGAGGTCATCTTGAAAATTGCATCAGCTGGAGGCATGACATCACAGAGAGAAGGAAGTAAAGTGAAAACAGTAAAGATGGATGTTAACTGCAAGACTGGACTGCTGTCTTTTTTTGGTTGTTCCAGTCATTCAGTCCTGAGGGTGAACAATGTTACCTTAGTGCTGTAGTGAGCAGATCGATGCAAATATCATCGTTCTGTTGTTGAACGTTAGTTTTGATATCGACCTATACTAGTGTGATTATATTGATAATTGAAAATAATGAAAAATCTGTCTTTAAAAATAAGGTGGATAAAGACATTTCTGGTGGATTCAGTAACACAACATCAGCTTTATCAGCCAAATATGGGTTTTTTGGTACCACTAAGAAATTTCTTTCTGGACACCTGATTATGAAAATTCTACACTGTGACATTTCTGAATTTTTCAGGCCTCATAAATAGGGAGGTGAAGTGGTTTTTGGTGGATTCAGTTTGCCTTCAGGCTTGTCACCAGTGATTTCAAAGACATAGACGCCTAAAATCAACTTTTCTTGCTAAGATACAGCAAAATTTTGATTTTTATGGCATAAGTAATAATTTATTTATTCTACACGCATTAACAGCCTTATTAAAATGTATCAATATCTGTGCTGATGATAATAATCTTTTATGTACTTGGTATTGGATCATTGCCAAATCTTGCAGTAGTGAAAAAGAAACTATGAGCCATTTAAAAAAGAAACGTGGCTTAAAACTTGTTTGGACCAGAAGGAGCTGAGCTGATGATTTTGTTGTAGGTTATACCAAGTTTACTGAAGTTTGTAAGGGTCCTTCTCTGCTAGCTTCTGCTATTTTGTGAATAAATGAAAGTTCATGAAATGATGAAAAAAAGGGGGTAACTGTTCTCTTTGTTAGGTCATCAATAAGCAAGAAGCTGACGATATCTTGGGAGTTGAGCTAATTTTGATGCTTTTGCTTCATTTCCCATGTCCTACCAGTCTTAATGAGAAAGACCTTATGGAATCTTAATAAGAGCCTTAGACATGATTAGTCTAAAGCCATTTTTTAAAGCCAAACACACATTGCAACAACGCTAAAAAAACACCAAAATGGGAACTCAGAGGAGCAGAAATGATGCATAATTAGTTTCAAATGGTCTAAATGTCAACTGTTTTTAACCGTCTACACACAAAGAAATGATAAAGTTTCATTTTATTTGCTTTATTGGACAGAACTTCATTAGGACCAAATAGTTTGAAATATAAGAGAATAAATGAGGTATTTCTCCAATTTGAAGCTTAAATCGTTCTTGGAAAACATACAAGGATCTATGCCAGTTCAGATTTATCGTATAATATTCACAACTTTTACAAACACAGGCCAGTCCAGTTTATTGTGGTCCAATCATAATAAAATTAAAATAAATCCATTATATGATCCAAAGCTGGTCAACATCTGTGTTCATGTGAACCACTTCATATAAATAATTGCCTAGCTAAGAAGCTCATCAGCTTAATCCTCCATCCTGAGCTGCACATGTCAGCAGCAGAGAAGAAGCATTCACTTTTTAATAAGAGCAAAAACCTCCAGCAGAGCCAGACTCAGAGGTGTCCAACACATCTAAACAGGAAATACTCAGACAACATGCTGCATCTCTTTGGCCACCACTTTGTGTTTGGTAGAAGTATGTGAGCATGAAAACATTACGTAATCATGAAGACATTACTTCATACAGTATTTACACAAAGCAGTGATGGCCTACAGTTGTTTTCCATCAGTCTTCCTTTGAAATTCATTCCAGTCTAATTCTGTAATGCAGTGGTTCCCAAACTGTGGGTCAGGACCCACCTATGGGTCACAAGATCATTTCTCTGGGGTCTTCAGATAATTGTAAAAAATGTAAAAGCTATATTTATCAAATAAATGTGGGATTTTTATCATGGCTGTTACAATTAAACCATAAACAAAGAAACAAATCTAAATGTTAACACTTTCATTCTTAAACATATTAGTGAATAAATCCACATTAATCTTTTTTATTCATGAAGACAGACAGAATTCAAGCTAAAGGGAGATGCGTCACCGCTTGTCCTGCTCCTCCTGTTTGCATGAATCAGCAGGTGAGGAACTTAGAAACTAGGGGACATAGTCAGTAAAGTTTAGTTTCTTAGCTTAATGACACAGTGAATACAATCCATACTGTGGCCGTCCGCTGTGTCCCCCGATGAGGTTGTTTTGCCTGCCTAATGAAAATAAATGGTGATGTAGCCGCGCTGCTTGCAGCCTCATCCATCCCCATCTGATGAGGTCTGCTTGCAGAGTTCCTCTGAGCTGTCACTGCAGTTACACCTTCAGACCAAAGTCATGTGCTGTGTCCCAAATCTCATACTTCCATACTTAATACTCAAAATTTTGAGTCTACTACATCAAAATGAAAAAAGTATGCATAGTACGTGAAAAATTAGTATGTAAAAGTACCCGGATGATGTACTCAAACCCGTTAGGATTTTAAGTATGTGACTGTGGACACTTACATAACGAGCAGAAAGATGGCAGACAGGAGCGCCTCGAACGGATCAACTTTGAACAGATGAAGAACCACCGGCTATTTTCATTTTCAGTGTATTTGTTGTGTAGCGATGTTTATTTTAAACACTAATGGCTGCTAAAGCTAATGCTAGTTAGCTAAAAGCTGTCTGGTAACGAGGCATTATAACCCTAATAAACGGGCGAATAAAAATAACATAAGTGGGTACAAAATCATCAATGACCACAGAGAATATGGCCAGTTGAACAGACTTTCACATTTCAAAGTATTGGAGTATTTTAACTTTGATAGCGCGCCGAGGTGCGTTCACTGTCGGTTCAGTCAGCTGTGGCTGTAAGCCGGTCACTTCTAGTGAGTACTCCACAACGTGTACGCGATCTGGGACAGCACTGCGTACTGCAAAATCACATACTAAGCCATTGAGTACATAGTATGCTTAGTATACTCAGTTTTGGATTTTAAGTATTTAGTATGGAAGTATGCGATTTGGGAGACAGCATTTCTCTCTGTAGGATGATGGACTCCCGACAGACTGGAAATGACCTGGTAACCCTCCCAGCAACAGCTGCTTCTCTAAGATCATTGCGGATGTCTTTCCTCCTTGGCATTTTGTTAATACATCTGAATGCTGCAGGCAAAGAAACTTTCATTTTTCTCGTTGTTTATCTCATTTTAAAGCCTAAAGTATTCTTATGCTAATATGAACCTCTGACGTGGACAGCAACCACTCTCTTTAAGATTATTTATATTTTGTTTATCCAGTGTTTTTTGTGTGATTCTTTGTATGTGTAGACACTGTTTGCTCTAGCCCTGTAAAACTGCAGACTGACTGAAGAGATAAAGAAGGCAAAGAAAAGAAAACATGTCAGTAACTGCTGAGTTGATCCCTGTGCAGCAGAGAGGCTATACATCAGTCAGTCATGTAGGTGGTGTCGAGGTGCAGCAGCAAATAACGTACCCGCGCTAAAGCCAACGGGATCATGAGAGTGCAAACATGATTATTGACAGAAACACAAAGGGAGGTTTAAGCTAGTCTCATCCCAGCTGTGTGAAATTTCAGCTAAACGCAGTCGTGTGCAAAGAGGGTGGGCAGGTGACAGTGCCACAGAGCAGAAACTCCCCCTCCCATGCGGTTTCCTTCATTCACTCATCTCCTGGCTTGTTCTTATTATTAACATATCACCAACTGATTGGGCTGCCCATGTTTCAGTGTGCATGTGTGTGATCACAGGACAGCCTAATAATCCTTCTGTGACATGAAGCTGTTGAAGACAGGCTGTCTTTGACTTTTCCCACCTCCTGCCTGAGTTTTTAAGCTTTATTGCCCTTGACAATCTTCCCCTGCAGAGACAGAAGCTGAATGTTTTGTCTGACTCTCTTTGAACAGAGAGGGGCACTGTTTCTCTACTTTAGCTGAGGATACTCCAGTCATTAGGCTGTGAAGGGTGTTAGGTTTATTCCGCTTCCACTAAAGCAGTCTCCTCCTTTTCTATCCCAACAGAGCTCTGAAATTAAAATGATTGTTGCATTGAAAGACAAGACGCTGCTGTATTTTAGCTTAAACAGTCACTTTTGTTTTATTAGTCTGTTCAAATGAATGTATTTTGATGGGAATTTAATACATGAGGGAATGTTGAAACAGGATAGAGGCATTTTTTAAATAAATAGAACAAATCTGGGCTTTTCTGAGTTTAACCAACTAAACTAAAACATACATCTGATCTGTATAGAATGTGCATCTAACATCACCTTTGTCCCCCATCATAGGGGAATCTGATTACTATTTCCATCAACTTGTTGAAAACATACTAGAGAGAAAGCTAATCACCATGATGAGGGACAGAAGAAAGTGATTCATTCTTAGGATGCAGAAACACTGATTAATACCTTTGATCCTTGCAAGCTGCTGATCAGTGAAGTTCAGGTTGAGATTTTTCCTTCTGTTTCAGTCTCAGAAGTCTGTATTTACCTGCTGGTTGTTGGAGGTTCCTACACCTGTCATCAGTTTATAAACTGTTGATCATTGAATGTTCATGTAGACATTTTATAGCATTTTTATGTTTATTACACATTCATGGTTTTGATTGTTTTGGTTCTGTTCATCTGTGTGGATTCATTATAAAAAGAAAAGATGTCTAAACTTACAGGATGAAATAATTTAATACATCTAGTTTAAGCACAGGGAGTAAAGATGAAAGCGACCAGAAAAATGTGCAGGAATATTTTATTTGTTACTAAAACAACTGAATATCACATTAAAGTGGATATGACGTGAGTTCCTTTGTGAAACCAGTGAAACCAGTAAGCAGTCCTGAATGTATGACAGGACGACACTGGGACTCATGTTCATCAGAGAGCAATAAACATCACAACCTGGAGGAGGAAAGTGATGTTCTCATCATCCAGGTGTGAAACCCTGAGGAGTAGCGCCTCACCTGTTCTCTTTCATCCTGTTCATGTAGCTGTGACCTTGGAAATGCCGCCATCTTTACTCCTGCTCACATAAACCGTCCTTTATACCCCCCCCCCCGCCCACACACACACACACAGGCTCACCTACAAGTTCATAACCTGCTCCATTGTTCATCACTGCACTGAGGGTGAAAGTCTGCTGCTTCACTTCCTGCTTACAGCTGCTTCACTTCCTGTTTACAACTGCTTCACTTTCTGCTTACAGCTGCTTCACTTCCTGTTTACAACTGCTTCACTTCCTGCTTACAGCTGCTTCACTTCCTTTTTTTTTTAAACCTTTTTTTTATGATTTTTGGTACACTTAATTGTACAGTCTACATCACAAAGCAGATATAAATGCAGAGAAGGGGCCTGTAAATTACAACAAATCAAACAGCCAAGATAAAATATGCAGACAGGACAATAATAGAAAAAAAACAACCAAAAAACAACACAAAATACAAAAAATACAATAAAAGGAAACAAAAAAATAAAAATAAAATAGTATAAACAAATAAATACATAAATAGATAACAAGGGAGGCACTACTCAACCCATAAATTTGTTAACAGCAGCCATTAGCTTAAAGGAATACTCCGCCCTCAGAATGATGTGCCTTCATTTTGTACTCACCCTCATGCTGATTAACACTCTGGAACACTTTCTTGATGTTCATCATGTACCCGGAGATATTGGGAGTTTTTCGTTTTGAGGAAATTTCCATAAAGTGATGTTGAACGGCGCCCGGTCAAAAAAGTCGACAAAAACTTGGCAATATTCCTCCGTACTGCTCGTCCAATGTAATCCAAGGGTTCTCAGTGGGCAACGTCCATAATTTACTCGAAACGACTTCATTTAGTATATATTTTTTTAGCATAAACCGTAGCATGTTTTAGTTCCTGGATGACGTCACCAAAGTATGGTGGCCACGGTAGACCAAACCATACGGGAGTGCTTACAGCCCCTATCTCTGTAAGCACTGAATGGCTTGTCTTTAAGAAAATGCAGAATTCCATCTGGAATGGCTTTGAAACTTTGTTATATTCAGCTAGAGATGTGTTAATCTGATGTTTAGCCAAAAAGTCATTGTATGACAATATTTGTCCATTTGGAGCAATAAGCTGATGATCCCGCTGTCAAACCAAGTTTTAAAAAACAGAGATTTACCATGATGCTTAATGACTTGATTTTTCCAAATGTAGCAGCGGTTAGGCGAGAAATTGTGCTTGTAGATCAGTTTCCAGGAGAGCAGCACCTGCTTGTGGAAATCTGAGAGCTTGATAGGCAGCTTGTCTGGTTTATAGTTGCATTTCAATAAAAACTCAGCACCTCCTATTAAGCTAAAGATGTATTTTGGGATTATATTCCAGATATTGGTTTTCTCCTTAAGTAAGCGACAAAGCCAGTTCATTTTGAAAGTATTATTAATCACTTGAAATGTTAAAACCTCCATTCCACCATTTCCCTTCTGGTTACAGAGCACATCTTTCCTTAAGTAATGAGCTTTATGCTTCCAAATAAAGTTGAACAACAACCTATCCAATTTTTTTGCAACACTGAGGCATATTCATAGATAGCAAAACATATACAAATCTTGAAATTCCTTCAGCTTTAGGGCCTTTTCACATGGCGTGCTCGGGCCCGGGTCCGAGCACGTTTGACCACAAATTTTGTCCATGTGAATGCAAACAGGCCGGGCCCGGGCGCGGCACGGGTGGCCCAGATTGGG
>JAVQJG010072731.1:0-10844 GCA_036024015.1 Craterocephalus amniculus | reverse complement strand
TATTATTATTATCATCATCATTATTATTGTTATTATTAATATTGTTGTTGTTCAATTTTGGAATAATTGATTCTAAATGAAAAAATATCATGTAACTGTAGCCAATGTAAGTTTTTCATATAGTTTAACACACATATTTTAACACAATAAGTCTGATATAAAACAATTAAAGATTGGTACAGTATATAAAATATAGATTTAGAGAAATAAATAAGTAAAGTTTTTAAGGCTTGAGCGTTCCATGTTTCTACTTTTTGGGTTAATTTCATGCAAATGATCCAGAATGCTGCTGGTGTCCTCAAAACGACCTGGAAATGGGAAAATATCTGCCCAGTTATCAGAATAAATCCGACGGAAGGTTCTGGGCCACAATATCTGATCTGGTGACATTATTATATGAGGGACAAAGAGGATAATCTGTTAGAGTCATGTACAACTAGTTTATGTTATAGTCCGCTCTGTGGTGGAAGAGAAAGTAAACTTTATTTATTTATTAGTTTTAATCAGGAATGAAGTCTTTACATGATCATTGTCACCTGTTTAAAGCAGAATTAACTCTAATTCCAAATTAAAACTCTCTTGGCAGTGGGCAGCCGATGAACACCGCCCACCGACTGGAGGACGGACGGATCGGAGAGCAGCCGGCCGTCATCTACCACGTCTTCCACACCTTGTTTTTTGGAGCCCTGACTCTGCTGTTTGATGGGTATGTGCATCCGTAACGTGAACATTTCCTCGGATAAGAGCCTTGTTAAGACGTGGGCTGTGCTCTCTGCCGTGCAGGATGAAGTATTTGTGGACGCCGTACATCTGCATGTTCACAGCGTTCGGAGTGTGTTCTCCGGACCTCTGGATGACGGTGTTTAAATGGCTCAAACTGAAATCCATCCACCCTGTCGTTCTGGTTAGTTTCCTCCCTGTTTCTTCCAATAGATGACGACTTTTTTCAGTCTGTTACTCATACTAGGTTTTAATGATTTCCATTGCTTTGTCCCACCACAGTCTTTAATCCTGAGCACCGCTGTTCCCACCATCATCGGCTTCAGTTTGTGGAGAGAGGTGAGATTTATTTTACCACAGACTGTAAAATAAGTGGATGAAGCTTAAAACCAGGTGAGCCGCAGGCTAAAAACCGCGGTTGTGCTGCTCTTGATCTCGTTTTCCCGGATATCAGGCACCTGTCAATCAAAAGGACACTCCCCTAATTTTGAGCAATTTTAGGATGAAATAACATCTAAAGGAATGAATCAGAATGTTTCCTCCCCCCCACAGGTGTCATGGAGGTAAAGCTGAGCTTTTAAAGCTAAAATGGTTTTTGTACCAGGCTGTAAACATGTTTCATTCTGCTGTAAAGTTGCTCTTTTTAACATTAGTCAATGGGGATTGGCTCAGCCAGCCCCTAGTGGAGGAGGGGAGAACTGCAATTTGTGTCACATCTGCATAGGCATCACTTTTGTAAGCTAGGGTTGCCGCTGTTGTCAACCTGTTCTACTTGTGTAGATTTTTTGTTTATATGCTGAAGCTTCAGAACACTCAGAAACATCAGGTACAGGCAGATGAAGATACAACAAAGATGTGAGTCGGTGCTTTGAGGTGAAGCTTCAACATTTCTGATAGTTTGGTGGCTTGTTGCTCTCTCACACTTGAAAACGGTCCGGACCTCTAGCAGCTTCCGTGTGGATTCTGGTTTCCAAGGCTTCAGTGGTGCTGAAGTTTGCCTCTGATTCAAATCTGAAATATTCCTTATTCATGCAAACTCACTGAGGAAAAAGCAAAATTGTAGACAAACGGGTGATATAAAGTCATGCAAATCAGGCCAGGTGGTGTGTTTATGGGAACGCTCATGACTCGGATTAACATCACAGCTTATCCAGGATTTCCCCACAAGAGGGTGTGAATGTTCGGATGTCAGAAGATGCTGATGGTTCAGACGAGCTCTGAGCTCACTTTTAACCTTTTCTGCTGTTTTCTACTCGCTCCATGTTGCAGTACTACCCTCGAGTGTTGGCGGAGTTGGCCGACATCCAGGAGTTCTACGACCCGGACACGGTGGAGCTGATGAGCTGGATCAGGTGCCTCATCTGATCTTTCCCGGAGCTGGCTTCTTAAATCTGTTATTACAGCTTTAAAAAGTGTTTTCCTTCTTCCTGCAGGTCTCAGGCTCCGGTGGCGGCCGTGTTCGCAGGCAGCCCTCAGCTGTTAGGGAGCGTTAAGTTGTGCACGGGTTCAGCCGTTACTAGTTTGCCACTTTACACAGACGTCGGCCTGCTGAGGAGGACTGAGGAGGTGATGCGTCGCTTTAATTCAAAACAGAAAGTAGCACAATTTTTTTTTTTTTTATTGGAAATTGAAAATAAATACAAGGGTGATAATTATAACATGTTTACTAGAAATTTGTACCAAATTTTTACTTGTGGAAAAAGAAAAACAAATAAACCAAAAACTTAAAAACAAAACACACTGAACCCACTAAACCAGGAACAGAAAAGAGAAAAGAAAGTCCTTAAAAATAAACAAGGCTGGAATAAATATTGAGATGTAAACACATTGGTTCACACATTGGAAAACGGTATAAAAAAAATCGAATATCTGGATTTTTTATTTCAAAATTTTAAAATCGATTTTTTTTTCAGCTAAAATATCGAATATCAGGATTTTTTTAATTTCACAAATTTTTTTTAAAATAAAAAAATCTCTTTTTTTTCAAATAAATGCAAAAAAAGATTTTTATTTTCACTTGTCTTGTCAATCATTATAGTAGCAGAATGTTGGTCTGGCTACTGTGGTTTTGTTTCTAATTGAAATTTAGAAAAAAATAACAGCAAAATGATGTTTTGTTACATTTTCTTGCTTTTCTCCACAAAATCTGTAATGGTGAAGAATCACGAGAATCGCAGTTTAAATTGAAATCTGCATCCAAAAAATCGTAAAGGAATCGAATTGGGAGGAAATCGTATTGTCCAAGCCCTAGTGCGCACATTTCTACACAAGGTAACATTAAATCAGAATTCAGGCCACAGTACTAGTTTAATAGAGTATTTAGCTCACAGTTTATCCAGCAGAGTTTAGAGACACTTGGTAGTGAACATGGTTCACCGACCACATTAAAAGCTAGAGAAAGATGAGACTGTGGAATGTGGAGGTCAGGGTTTTCAATGTGCTTATATAATCTGTCCACAGGAAAAGTAAAATGTATCTTTAAATTACTCCCACAAACATTCATTTTAACAAAGTGGAAGGCTTTAACTGGAGCATGTTTAGCTAAGCTCTAATAGACCAACAGGTGCAGGTGTAGAGCAGGGCAATATATCGAGATTTTGTCACACAAGATATAGAATAAGGGAATATCGTTTATATCAAGGTGGCTTGTCTGAGTTAAAAATATCTCTTTTAGCATTTTGCACAACTGTATCTTTGTTATGGTCATTGAAAATTATTTTTTATTATTTTAATACACATATTCTTTAATTTTAGTCAAATATTTGAATGCACATGTGCTTCTGATAATAAAAATGCATTTAGCACTCAAGACCGTAAATTTGAACCGTCTCTTAGATTACTTAATCAAAAAACATTTATATTGAGATGTATATTGTATATCGTGATTAGGAAAAAAAAAATTGAGATATGAAAATTGGTTCATATCGGCCAGCCTTATGCCGGTGTCTACAGACGGATGCATCCCTACCAGGTGGGTAAAGGCACAATTCTTAATGGTGATTTGAATAACTGGAGACGGAAAAAGGTCATGATAAACATAAATTTGCTCAATTATAATTTAGCGAAATAAGCTGGTTAGGTTAACTGGTCACGCCAAAGCTTGTTCCGTCCTCCATGAGAAGCCAGGAATTTGTTCTTGTTACCTCTCGCCGGATAATTGCTGGGATAGGCTACAGCCCACCCTGATTGGGTTAAATAATACAGAGAATGAATGAAGGAATTTATTAATGAAATATGTTTTTTCAAATTAAGTTGAAAAAATATAGTAAAACAGTTCAGAAAACACCTGCTTTCATTGATTGCCTCAAAGGATTGTTCAACTTAATATTAGCTGACGTACCTTAGATGGATTTCTCACAAATGTAGCTTTTTAAAAAAAATATTTCTATTGAAGCACAATTCACAAACAATGTCTTGATTTTCCAAACATTTTCATTATTTTGTCAGCTTCAGATCATTTAGGGGACGGTTGGTAGGAACCTTGGTGCTGACAACTGTGTTTTCCCCTCCGTGTGTGCAGACCTACCAGGTTTATGCAATGAGGTCAGCAGAGGACGTCTACAAACTCCTGAGCGCCCAGAAGACGAACTACGTGATACTGGAGGAGTCCATCTGTAACGAGCTCACGCTTCAGAAAGGCTGCAGAGTCAAAGACCTGCTGGACGTCTCCAACGGACACGTGAGTTCATAAACGCTGCTTTATGGGATTGTTCCACACTAAACTTCTGATTTAATCCCAGTATATCGGTCTTAATTGGTTCATCGACTGTCAATGAAACAAGCCGAATAACTCCTGATGAAGTCCTGGCAGGATTTAATTGACATTAACTCCTGTTTCCTGACAGCTGGTTCGTAGAGAGTTAAAGGGTTAAACGGCGTCAGTCAGGAGAGGCTGCAGAAACAGTTTCTCGGCACTGGATGCATGACGGAGCACAGTGAAGACAGTCATCAAAAAGTAGAGAAAATATGGGAGATTACGAAGAACTGGACAAAAGTCTGCACAATCATGGCATTTATTACAATTTAACCGCATATTCAGCGTGTACAGCTGCCAAAACAACGTCCAGACCCCCGACATTACGTGTATCAGGTCCTGGAAAGTGTCAGATAATTAAGCTCACCTCCATCCGCCTCTATATGAAGCGTCCACACGTCATACTCGTATAAGATATCGTGCTTTACTGTATATTCTTGTAGAAAACCAACAGCATCACTTTATGTTTCAACACTTCTTTAATGAGGATGGACATCTTGTCGAGGGTAAAGGCTGGTGTGGCGCTTGTTCCGTTTTTTGGTTGATTGCGCCATTGGTAACCTATGTGTGCAGTTTATGGACTACCTGCTTTATTTGCTGATTTATTGCAGCCGTTAAATACGACTTGGCCATTTTCAGACCAGCAGCAGCGTATCAGCGCTGTGGCTGCCGCGTGGGCTGAATCAGTCGTTAATCGATGCGCCTGATCTCGATTGCTTCTGTTTAGAGCTGGGCAATATACCGAAATTTTCAAATATTTGAGTTTTTGTCACACAAGATATAGAACGAGGGAATATCGTTTATATCGAGTTAGCTTGTTTTAAATTAAAACTTAAATCTCTTTTCCAGCATTTTTCACAACGGTATCCTTGTTTTGGTCGTTGAAAGTTATCGTTTTTCTGCTTCTAATCCTTAATAAAAGTGCATTTAGCACTCAAGGCTGTAAATTTGAATTGTTTCTTTCTTTACTTGACCCAAAAATATTATATCGAGACATATATTGTATATGGTGATTAAGAAAAAAATTAGCGAGTAGGGCTGGGCAATATATCGAGATTTTCAGGTATTTCGAGACTTTGTCACACAAGATATAGAAAAAGGGAATATGGTTTATATCAAGGTAGCTTGTTTTTAGTTAAAAGCATCTCTTTTTTTTTAGCAATTTGCAAAACTGTATCATTGTTATGGTCATTAAAAGTTATAATTTATCATTATGATACACATATAATTTAATTTCAGTCAAATATTTTGATGCACATATGCTTTTGATTCTTAATAACAGTGCTTTTAACACTCAAGTCTGTAAATTTGAACCGGGTCTTTGTTTATTAGACAAAAATACATTTATATCGAGCATATATTGTATATCGTGAAAATTATCGAGATATGAAATTTGGTTCAAATCGCCAAGCCCTACTTCTGTTTAGAAGGTCTTGGAGCGAGTTTTTAAGAAGGACCTAAAAAACGCCATTAAGAAGGCATCTGGGAAACTGCCATAACTTGGCCCTCCTTCTTTGGTGAACATTGGTGAACATTCTTACCTGGGAAACCCGGCCATCATCTGTCCTGGATGGATCTCACTTCGACATGAGCCGTCCTGACGGTTTCCTGCCCATGAAGCCAGAATGCTGCGATTAAACCAGTTTAATGACGTCCACGCTTCTTCACCCAGTTTGTAAAGTACAGATACACAAACATTTTTTTATTTATTTATTTAAAGTTTATTTATGGGACAATGCAAATTAATAGACATGTCAAACATGCCAGACTTAGCCCCAAGGCTGTATTTCATCCGTAGTCCCCACCATAAAAAACATACACAATACAAACACTAAAAGATGTATATAACAGCAAAACATTTCCCGCAGACTTGTCTCTCATTCTGCATGTTTTTATTTTTTCTTCCCGTTCAGGTCATCTTCGACAAGGGAGAGATGTACTCCTTCTCCAAGCACGGACGGTTCTGCCAGGAGATAAAGATGAACTACTCTCCCTACACGAATTATTTCACCCGCGTCTTCTGGAACCGCTCCTATCACGTCTACAAAGTCAACGCTGTCATCTCCTTTCAGTACTGACGCTCCGCAGAGCTCCGCCCTTCCCGTTGTTCCCGCCGCAGACGTCCGGAGCGTCGTTGCGCATCCCGGAGCTTCGTGCTGGAAGCGAACAGCTGAGCGCGCTGCAACTGTCGTCGCTGCAGAGGAAAGGGACGGTGCTGAAGGCCCGGCGATCGCCGTACTGTAGTTTTATCAACCGTGTCTTACTGTCTTTACTGAAACATGAGTCATGAGGGAAGAACTCTTTATTAATGCGGTAACAGCCGGAAAATCCTGCCCTGACTTTTCTGTCGGTGGGAGATACGTCTCATCAGGTATTTGGTAAACGAGTCGGTAAACTTGAGGCGCATGCACGCGATGCGAGCACACACACGCTGTCTGGAGGCGAGGATGGTTTCAGTGTGTGAACATTCCTGACATCTAGTGGTCAGGTTAGAGATTGCATTTGTTTTTAAAGAATCTGTGCATCTTGCGGCGCCACCGTTGCTGTTATGGCGAGGCCAGATTACCTGGGCGGTGTCTCAGTCAGCACACCATCGTGTTTGAGCGCTACATTTAGGTGAATCGTGTATTTACATGAAGATTCCAGCAAAAACCCTGATGCTGCCCTTAAAACTGCAAAAATGTAACTTAATTTGATTTAATTTATTAAGATCCCCATTCGTGACTGAAGTTCTGTTCCTCTTTCTCCAATTTTTCCCATTTACATTAGTTTTTACATAATTCACACCCAATTACACACACACACACACACACACACAGCATTACAAACAATACATACAACAGTCCACATCAGGGATGTTAAACATACGGCCCGGGGCCAAAACCGGCCTGCCAAAAGGCCCAATATGGCCCGCAGGATGAATTTGGTCAAAGTTACTCCAATCAAAATGTGAAATACTGAGTTTTTATTAGTTTTAGATACCTGTAATTAAATAATTTGTCATTGTTTTGGATCCATTGTGATCTGTTAGTTGTAATAGTTGTGTGATTAAGCAAATATATAACATGAAGTAAATATGTAAATAAATATTAAAGAAAATTTTACTTCAGAATAATATGAATTAGGTTTTATCTCAAGTAAAATGTAGAATAAAAAATGTCTAATTTAAAGAAAAGTTAAATGTTATTTATTGTATGCCAACGAATATTGGTTTAAATATTAACAAAAAAATGTATTCAATCTGTAGAAAATAAACACAAAAATAATATTTAAATGAATTAAAATGGCAATGTCTAACTGGGGCAAAATATTGTGGAAATTTCATTTTTTTTTAGGAAATTCAGATTGTTCATAGTGTTTTCTAAATTTCTAAAATATTTCGAGATTATATGTTCTCACTTTACTGGTCTGGCCCACTTTTTCAGGTCAAATTGTGCCGTATGTGGCCCTCGGACAAAATGAGTTTGACTCCCCTGGTCAACATGCACTGAAAAGCAAACCAATTTAAGCAAATAAATAAGATTTCAAGTTATTCTCTTTCACCATATAATAGCTCACCGCTTCAGATAAAAATCATCAATTACATTTCTAATATGTAAACAAAAAAAGTTTTAATTTCTTTTGAAAACACTTTTTATTATTTTCCAGTAAAAGAAACCCTGGTAATCCATTCCAGGCAACCATGACCCAATAAGAAACAACTCGTAGTATTTATTAGTTTTCCCTAAAGGCAAAATGTGATTCTTTTGTTTCTACTGTATAAATCTAGCATAGAGTGATGCGCACTACTCACACTGAACAGAGGCCTTATTGGTGACGTAGACTTATACCGACGGTGGCAAAGTTAGGACAACAAATGTTGACAGTTTAAACGGGTTGTACATTGTAACACATTAATAATTTTATAGTTCCCAGATGTTTATTTGGCAGATATATATGGAGAATCGCTGTAAAATGCAAGTTCATCAGCGCTCTGTTTGGGTCAACACTTGTCCATGAAAGTGTGCACTACTACCGGGTATCTGGACTAATGATGCTCATCTGGGGCCGATGGTCACTGATACTGATCTTATCTGGTCATCTTTTGTACCTTTTCCATGTTAGGCCTCCGTTTGTTCACGTGAACTCTGTTTCATCTAACAAACTGCTTTTAATAACTTAAAACCCAAACAGGGGTTAAGTTATTATAAGTTGTTACACAAATATAATTATCGCCGGTGCCCAGTTATGCATATTTCCAGTCAACATAGCAGCTGCATTTAAATAACTATGGCTAAACCTTTGTCCCATGGACATGGTCTACAGGATGAGAAGAGTTCCTCTGTTAGAAGCTTTTCCATTTGGGTATGCAAAATAGGCAGGGAATTCTAAAACAGCTGGATGTAAAGGGTTTTAATAGTCAGTAAAACATGGCTTCAAAGTTTTTGTAAACGCTGTATATTTTCAATTTTTTCTATTATTTTGGGATAGTTAGTTCATTTTCTGGTCACAATGTTGCTCTGATAATCCTAATTTTCACAACATTCTCAGCTCCACTGCAGCCTTTCGTCTCTGAGGCGATCATAACGGCCTCAACACATCTTCACTCTGATGCCTGTGTATTGTTACCGTAGAGGCTTAAACTGGATGAAAATGTCTCCATGAAGTTCTGACTTTGAACCAGGAGTTAATCTATGCAAAGATGTTTCATTACTTTTACTCTCATTTAAAAAGCTAGAATCTTCTGGGATATTATCGAAGCAGCTGTTTGCCCTTTAAATATAAAATTCAGAATATTTCTGGTTAGTTGCCGTATGCAGTTTACTTTCTGCTCTGCTCACGTTTGTGTTGCCAAGCTGTGGAATCAGGACTCAGTTTTCCTTTCATAGAAAAAGTATTTCCCATATTTCAACTTTATTATGATCAAACCGTTACATATTTAGCATTTCAGGTGGAAAAATTTGACTTTTCTTACTTTTCTAGGCTGTTTAATTAAAGATGCAAAGTTTCTGTAACCTTGTAACAAAGGGAGAAGTGACATAAAAGTAGAGCTTATTAAACCTGGCCAGGATTTGGCAGATAATTTATTCATGAGATGAAGAGGATCCTCAGATTTTCTGTCATTATCTGGCAGGAGTAACTGAAATCTTCCAGGCAAATTCATACTAACTGGAGGTTTTAATTACATTTTAAAGTTGTGATGAAGATGCACGTTAACTGTAGAGTTTAAGGGGATGAACAAAAAGAGGTTTTTATGGTTGCAGAAGGGGTTTCATCTGTCAGTCATTTCCAACTTTTCTGAATTATAACCACTAGCATTGTAACCTGCAGCGCCCCCCTCTGGCAACTCTTCAGCTTAGGTGATTCGACTCAAACCGCTGAAACAGATTCTGATTCATATTTCTTTCTTTGTGGCTTTTTAAAAGATTTGCCGCTCCAGTGAAAAAATCTAAGTGCAGTGGTGTGTTTGCTCCTCGTGCATACGCCTGGTTTTACCTTCTGCAGCCTCCGAAATGTTCCCATGCTGATGCATTTATCGCTCAATTCACCTCCATTCGCTTCAACTGTGCCTTTTTAGTGTTTTCTCTTCATCTTTTATTTTTTACACAGCATCCTGTTTATGGTCGATTCATCCTCCTCACCCTGAGAAGATCCAGACTTGAAGGACATTATTTGAGATTGGATGTTATAAACGATTGACCCTGACAAGACTCTTGGATGTTTTTTGCCTTTTTCACACCACCCACATTGTTTTATGATCTTTCAATGTTTTCTGTTCAACTTTTCAACTTAAACGCTGCTCAATAGAAGAGAGGATTGTTAAATCAGATCTGGTTCCAGGGACAACAACAGAGGCATCGCAGTGATACTTTAAAAGATATATCAGTGACAGAACAAGTGTTCAGTTTACCGAGGCCATCACTAGGATACCAACAACAAGTGCAGGGTCAGTTGATGAAATCTTGGATCATTTTAATTAAAAAATCTTGAATGTAATGGACGGTACTAGACCAATAAGAACTAAGATCACCTTGAGGAAACAGAGAACACAATGGAGAAACACCAGTATGGTCGGGAACCAGAGGAGAGAATCCTGGACGGATGGATGAAGGTGGAGAAAAACTAAACTTCAGATTCACTATGAGCTGTACAAACAAAGCCTGCATAACTATAACAATAAGCGGAGTAAGGCCAGAGAGCCATAGGTGCATGCATGATAGCTACGGCTATAAAACTGAGGCCATAGCTATCATGCACCTATGGCTATAAAACCTCAGTTTTATAGCCGTAGCTATCATGCACCTATGGCTATAGCTAGAAATAAACATGAAAAAATGTGTAATTACATGTTTACCATGCCATGTTTATTACTAGGTAGGTAATAGCTATC
>JAVQJG010072720.1:0-17156 GCA_036024015.1 Craterocephalus amniculus | reverse complement strand
TTGATGTTCTTGGACACAAACACAATTGTTGACATGATGACAGAAAAGAGCAGCCTTATGAGTTGCGTTTTCTTATTGCCTAACATGTGCATGGCCGTCCCACCCTGCAGTAGGCTACTTCGAAGAGTTAAAGTATGACCACACTGGCATATGGAAATATGTCACATACTGTAGCACTAACAAACATTGTTTTTTTCTTTCATGTGTTGAATACACAAATTAGAAGTTGGATAAGTTGGGTATCATAAATTGCTATTTTCTTTCTATTCCAGAGGAAATGTTCTGTCAGCTTTGAATAGAAAAAAGAAACTCAGTGTTTCATTCACTGAAATGAATAGAGTCCAGCCTTTAAACCCACACTCTGTGTCTGCAAATCTTCTTTGAAAGCAATGAAAATATAAACCAAATGTTTCAGTTCTGTTGTCAAGGACAAATTAAATGTGGTGTTATAAACAGGATTAGGTCAAGACTATGTCGCTTCCAAAAGGGTGGCACATTAATTAGTGCTGTTCAGCATCACAGGATGAAATCGCTTTTTTTGAAAAGCAGCCATTATTATCTTGCCATCTCAAGTTACATTAGGTTCCAAAAAGTTTGACTCATTAGAATCAGTCATCTGCACTTCTAAAAGATAATACACTTCCCTCATGAAGAAAGTGTATATTTTTGATATAATCCTCTAAGATATATCTAATTTCCAGCCAAAAGCAATTTGTTTTACCAGATTCACGCCAAAAAGCAATAGATGATGCCAGATACATTTTCTTTTCTTACCGGAGAGCAGCATTTTATTTTAGCTCTGATATGTTTTATAGTTATTCAGCAGTGTCTTCATCCATGTTAAACATGTCCATTTTCACCCATATCATTAGCCTCAGTCTCCCCTGAATGACTGTGTGATCTTTGTAGCTTTTTCTTTTATTACGCACTAAAACTGAAGCATCCACTGCCACAGCCTTTCCCTTAATCTCACAGAGCGACATTGGTAAGCACTGCATATTTTGTAAGTTTATTACCTTCATATTCGCTTCTGATGTTCGCTTGCTTGGTGTGTGTATCGCTCTTTGAATATTAAACATAGAATATGTTGTGAGAACTGATGGTCCTCTCTTTTTTTGCAGAACAGAGGGACAGCATTACAGCGAAGTTTCCTTTTGATTCTGACAGGTATGACAATCAAAGTTCATCTCAGGTTGGAATCAGAGATGTGTGAGTGACAATATGATTAAGAAAATTTAATTCCACATAAAGTTATTTTTCTTTAACAGACAGGCCACATCCCACACTCAGTTGCATGTTGTTCTGCATTTAAATACTGAAAAACAAACTGTTAAACAAATGAATGGAGTTGTCAAATTTAAGATAAGATAACATAAAATAAGATATACGGGAAATTCATGCTGGGCAATAGTGCAAGGGGGCTGTAACGCCATATAGTATAAAGAAACAGCACAAAAAACTATAAGATGTCACAGTGCAGACCCATGCCTACCACTAAAGCCTGTGTTTATGGATATATATGATGTTGATGGAGAAAAATACAAAGCACTATTTCCAAAAGACACAAGGGAAAATATAATCTGAGTCCTGTCTTGCTTCTACAGCATGATAGTATGAGATGCTATTTGGGAAGATAGCATCTCACAGTCTTGGTGATAACATTAAAGTGCCAGCGTGCACAAAATATTACCCAATATCTTCCACTGTAACAATAACAATCTGTGCTGTTTTGATCAAAGCTTTGCATTAACAAACAAGCCAAATGGGACCATGGCTGGCAAATGCAAAGAAATAGAATAACATTGTTATCACAGCAGAGATCACTACTGTTGCTATATTATCAGGAGCCTTCTTTTAAAGGCCTGCAGTGACAAACTCACCAGTGGGATTCAGTATGATAACTTATATTTATTGAGAAAAAACATATTCAGATTTATGAGGAGTCAAACAAGCCATAATTCATTCTCACACACACATTTGCAAAAATATTTTCTCTCCTTTTTTGGTGTTTTTCTGGGTGCGTATTATTTTCAGGAAGTTCCGCCCTTTACAGGAACTAACTCTTAAAACAAGAAAGAATTTTCTAAGCTTATTCAGACGTGGTATCACTGTACACAACAAGAAAATGGTGGTGGAATTCATATTCATCTTAAAGTTGTTTATGGGTTTTTTTTCAGTGGAAGAAGCAATTAAAGTGATATAAAAATATTTTATAAAAATGTCTTGGGATGTTTTGAAAAAGTAAAAGATCACATTTGCAATTAAAAGGTGGCGTGTTACATAGAGTCTGCTGATCCTTTTGATCAGGATTAACCACCTCTCTTAATCAAAATGAAAATTTGATCTGAATGAGTATGATGTAATAAGGATCTTTACAATTGTATGAAGCATTTCTATCCAATAAAATAATATTTTTCTAGTCCATGTAAACATATCTTGTGAAAATAATTGACACCAAGCAAACAACAACAAAAAAGAGACCAAATAAAATGTCTTTTGAAAATGCTTTAGTGAGAGGCGAATACATTCAGATCCCAACTATGCACATTCAACCTCATAGTAAAATGCATTTATCATGATTAGACTGAGGATGATGATGACTTTCATCATATGCAAAGGCTAAGATCTTCATTTTGCCTAAATCAACAAATTACCATGATAGCCAGAAAAACATTTCGTCTGGATCTCTGCAGCTTGCATATCTTTGTGATGCTTTCATATTTTATCACCAGCTTCAAAGTCACAGACCTTCCGGAGGCAGCCTGATGTGATTTCGCAGCCAGGCTCTGCTGTGTCAAACATATTTCTTAATAAAAGGCTGTGTGTCCCCACACCTTTCCCAGGGCTGTGCAGTCTGTCACCCAAACAGAGCGTGTCCATCTGTCCTTTCCCATTTAAGCTGTGTTGTTCTCACCGCTGCAGAGCCCGTCAGTGTAACGTGGGGATGGCTGACAGCTGTTTGTTGATTCAATGCCACGGCTTATTTCCTCTGCCTGTTTGTTCGGATGTCAGCATTCAGTGGCATCAGTGGTTGAGTCAGAGCACTTCTGTTTCAACATCCATTCCTGACATAGATGCCACACAGTTGGTCATTTAGCAAAATGCCTGACCCAACAGGAAGGGACCAGTACTATGAGGAAACCCTCTTGCAACATAGCTTCCATGCATTTTTTGTTACGGATTTTAAAATCCTGATTGAATGTTTGGAGCTTGGTGAGTATCAGAGATATGTCTATATATTTTCTACATATCTGCTCCCACTTGGTTCTATACTCACTATGCTAGTATTTCTTTCCATGGCTCTTCAGATCAATGGTAAATTTGGATGTCTTTAAAAAAATACAGAACCGCTTTGTCTTTGTCAGACAACTGCTTCACTTTCTCCAGAACTTAAAGGATCGGATGGCTTGTAACTTTTTAAAGTTCCATTCGTTTTAGAATCCATCTTAAAATAATTTTGTTATTTTAAATCCTTCAACGTTTTTGTTTCACTCTGTGCTCCTTCATCCTCACACACCTGCACATCCTCTAATTTCAGTTAATCATGAATATGCTTAGAAAAAGTGGAAAGTCAGAGGGGATCAGTATTCATCAAACGTCTTAGAATTACTCCTAAGAGCACTTTTAAGAGTTGACTAATGAGTAAAAAAATTCCTCCCTTAAAGCTGCACATAAAAGTTACTTATCAAGCGTCTCACTCATCCTTTTAGTGAAGAGTAGGACTCAATCTTAATCATCAGTCTCAGAGCGGGTTTACAACAGTATGAGGTACTGTGTACATAATTTTAGATGACATCACTTCCAAGTCCATGGAATTGTCACTGAAAATAACCATTTATCTAAGAATATCGGGAAATCTTAGAGAAACTTAGTGAATCGTTAAATGGACAACGTGGGTGTATATTTTGACAATAATCAACAAAATTAAACAAAAAATGTTTAGGTAGTGAATTGTTTCCTCTGTTTACTTCTTTTTAAAGGAGTGTGCAGTATTTATGAGTACAGAACATGCAATCTGTGCTTCTATGCCAAGTCCCTGTCTCCACTGAATTTCTTGTACTTTTCTGTACTCTGTCACGAGAATAGATGATTAACTATGTTCTTTTCTATTTTCCATTTAAACTTTGTCCATTTATAATTCGGCCCATGCCTGGTAACGGTTAACAGTTTGGGCCTGTGTTTGTGGCATATGAAAAAGGATGAAAGCCAGGTGGTACAACTTGCCTCTAAAACAGTTGCCTCAGGCCACTTTCATTCAGGATCTTGCATCATGTGTAGACCCAGGCCACTTGGGTACCACATCCCAGATGCAGTAGTATGCATAAAAATGGGATGTGAAAACTGTGGTACCTTTTCATATTAAAAATAAACATTATCATCCACACTTTGTGCAATGCGTGCAGTCGATTGCACCGACTCCTCCAGTGAAGCCAGTTTCCTTTTGCTGAATTACCTGGGGTGTAGTTGGGAAGTCAATGAAATGCATGATTAATTGAGATGCAGTAAGAGCCATTATTATTTCCATAACAATTCTGTTTATTAATTGTATGATTAGCTTTACACTTTTGCAGTTTGTCTAAGATCAAAGCATTGTGATTACCTAATTTCTGTGTGAAAGCTCTGCTGTGTGTGATTACAAGTGAGATGATGTCCCTTGTTAACTTATACCTGCTCTATCCAGACAATACCGTATGATCAGCTGCTTGTCATCAAACAAGGTCCAAATTTCCAACCACTCCCGGAATGTCATGCACATCTCTTTCTTGTAGACTTTCTTGGACTACTGTGCAATGACAAAGTAACAAAGGCTGTAATCCAGCAGGTTTTCAGTGTTTGTCTGTCTGCTCTGACTCACTTGACTCAAACTGAATTATTCCAATCCAAATTTCCGTAACTCATCCATTTGAGTCAGATGTGTTGTAGCAGACAGATGATAACCCATTGGGATGCGGCCTTGTGGCACCAGGTTGAATAACCTTGCTTTAGAGGCAACTCCAAACCACTTAGGGGACCTGTGGTGGAGTGTGGAGGAGTAGCAGTGATTCTTAAACTTGAGAAAGTTGATAAATACCTTTCATTCTTTAAGGAGAATTTCGCTTTTTTTTTAACCTGGAGACTGTTGTCATCTTTCCTTTCATACATGTGAGTGATGGGGAAAGGAACGTTCAAGATAACTCCAGTATTTAGCCGGGCAGGCAGCTAGCAGCACAGATAATGATACGTATTGGGCAACTTGCTCTGCGTCTAAGTTCGTCCTAAAAACGTGCTTTTTTTTCCACACTGAAGTGCTCTGATAGTCTCAACAAGTGTTCGACAAAGTACTACAGAGGAGAAATGAACAAAAGTATCTATATTAGCTAGCGTTAAAATCTAACAGCTTATTTCATAGTTTGCAGCAGTTTATTGCAAGACAGCTAAGACATTCACTTCTTACTGTCTCCAAAAAGTTACCCTAAACTTTTGGAGACAGTTCCAAGTTATCCTGGATTGAGAAATATATATCATATATCATGTCATATTTATTCATGTATTCATTCTTCTGAGCAGCAATTTTGTCACAGTTTTTTAAAAGTTCTAAAGTTTAAAACAAAGTTGGACATGATTTTTGTCTTTTCTTCCAGAAGAAAGAGTTCTGTGACATTCTTAGGTGTACATTCAGTGCTCTTTTTAGGTCTATCCACACAGTGTCACACAAATTCTAAGAGAAGATGACTGCTGGGAAAGGCATGAGTGATTGTTTAATATTTGTTTATTATGTGATTTTAGACTATAGCTTTCTTGAAATACCCCTGCCCTTGACATATCTGAAAGTGTGCAAAACAAAAAAAAGTCTAACCTTGCCTTAAAGCTTAAAAAAGATATATTTTTGCATGGCCCTTAGCCGCCCTTTCCTTCTATTGTTGACATCAAGATCTATAAGAAGATGCCGACACTTAAATAATTTAAAAGGTGGATCCTGAAGTTAACGTCATAATCAATTTTTCTGTGGGTGTTCATGGAAAAGATTCAACTGTTTGTATTTACACAAACAGATTGTTGCACAACACAGCAAGTTATCCTACATTAGCACAGAGCATTCAAATAGAGAGGATTAGGACTCACTGATAGAATGGGTGTGATTGAAGAACCTTTGAATGTGTTACGATGATCGCAGACATACTAATTCCAACATGAACCCCACACTGACACATTTACTCACCACAGTAATTTAAGTTTAATCAGAGTGGTGTCACTGGCAAACCAAACGCATCAAGACGCCTTGTTGCCAGCAGAGCTGACAGTAAAATGACAAGATTTTCTTCAAGTTGACAGATTGCCAGCAAACAGTTCAAGTACTGCAGTGATATACAGAGGGCATCTTAAATCAAACAACTAGTCAAATCTTGAAATGGATGGACCACCACGGCAAAACATTATTCCAGTTTCCACTCTGTCGACTCAAAGCGAATGAGAAAAAGCCATAGTGTGGATGTCATCTCCACTGCACACTGGGAACTTTGCCAAAGGGATAAAGGTCTGTGTTGCAGTGCAGTCACGGCAGGGAGACATTTTGCATAAACGGCGTGAATTCATGCGATTTTCCTGTATGGGGGCTGCACAGGCTGCTTAGTCTGGGTTTCTCTGTGGTTCCAGCTGTGCATCATATTAATGACACAACATATCTTAACATTTTCTAACAAAACAAATTATTTTTTGGTTTTTATGAATGAATGCAATCCATCTGGAGGATGTTTAATAGAACATGAAGATGTTTCCAGCAACATAGTCCCCAGACAGGGGCAGTTCTACAGATCAACAGGGGGGCAAAGTGTGGCAGCTGCCCCCCCAAAAGTCTCTCATAACATTAAAATACAATAGTTATTCACAAAAAGGTCATAATAAAATTTAAAGTAATACATTTACTTATGACCGAGAAACTGCATCAAGCTTCAGTGACAGTTCTATGTGACCAGCACCAGCAATGAGGGTGATCATTTAATCCAGGATAAATCCTGATGATCACTTAAACTAGGTTATATCCTGTCTGTAAGATGGGAAAAAACAAACAGGCATTGATAATAAGTACTCTAAATGGAAGATGTCATCAGAGTGATATTTGGGTAGTTTGGCGTTAAGCTGATTATTTTAAACTCTGGGCCTTTCTAATACAACTCGTTACACCCTCTCCATTCCCACTTCCACTCTGTTTGCATGTTCACATGGAGAGTTTTCACATTAAGTTCCATTCACCAATTAGTTCAAGTGGTAATATCTAATTAAACCTTCCAGAGCAGAATGAACACTGATGCTGACTCATAAAGGTGATACAATAACCTCAGTTGTCGTGGATGGCATGACTTTTAAATATGAGTTCCATCTCAGTGCATTCATAGATCTGTTGCTCTTTCCAAACTTATTAAAGATAAACAGAATTTTACTGCCATCAACAAGCTAATAACATAGTTTTGAGATTTTTATTGTTTTTAGTATTTTTAAATTACTTTTCTGAGATACAAGTGATGCTTGTTCGAAAGATGTCTAGGTTGTCTTCGGCGCATGAGCATCAAACTGGAAATGGACGGTACGGACATCTCCCTATACCAATATCCAGGGGGTTTCCCCCAACATTTCCTCCTGCACAAACAGCTGCAAGAGCCATGCATTCTGTCCATAATATTGCTGCTGTAAGTTCCACCTTATTATTCAATTAAGCTGCTGCAATTGGCTCTGCTCTTTTGTTTCTTGCTAGCATGATTGGTCATCCCTGCTGTCGATGACTCTGTCGAAAGATCTAACTTCTGATTGTGCTAGTGTGCTAGCTAGGGACTGTCTTTTCAGTAAGAATGTGGAAGCATAGAGCATAGAAAGATAGGTGGACATTAGCAGTATGAATTAATAATTGTGAAAGGTGTAGTCTCAAAGCAAAAATCTTGTTTCCTTAACATGCAACAATATGTTATTTTGTCAGAGAACAGAATCAAAGCTGACAAGTAGGTCAGAGAGTGAGGGGGAGCTGAGCCAGAAGAGTTTTGTAGTCAGAGTTGTGACTTGGACTTCTTAATTCATTTGATTATAATGATTAGTCATAATATAGCATTGTAAAACGTTCATCATGTCATGTTCAACATAATATTGTACAGATTTAAAAAGTAAAATTTTCTTTGTTACATATGCTTGCAACAAATGGACCATAGCAATTTTAAGACGTTTTTTTTTTAATTAAAACAAAAACTAATAATAATGTGAAAATGACCATGCCCTCTAATATTACAAATTCTGTACAACTGCAATGAGCCAAAGTGTTGTGTTCACATTTAGATTTCCTTTTTCAAAATTTATTAACTATAAGGATGACGATGTACTGTGTAAAAGTATTTGTCACTGTGTTTGTAATTACATCCGTTAATGGTAATATTTTCCTTTAAGGTTTCATTAAATTGATGCATTTTAATTGGATTTCTTGTTCTGTGTGACTAAAGTACATTTCTCTAATGGTGATGATTGTACCGTAGTGCAAACTACTTTCTTGTCTGGATAATAATATGACCCTAATATGCCAGAAAAAAACAAAAAAACAATTGTCTTTCAGGGACTTCTGTGGAACACATTTATGTCCCTATGTCAAAATCAAACCTACGCCCTTGCTTCAGTGCCTCTACTTTTTTTTAAAAAATGTAGCATCTGGAAAATCATTGCAGCTGTTACTGTTCCTGCAAAATGTTGACTTGCAACCATGGTGATGTTTGGTTACAGTTACATCAGACCTGATTTCCCTTTAGGGAGATGGAAGTCTATCTAAATCTGGCTGCTGTATTTATTCCCCATGCACTAACAAAAAGGACTCGAATCCTCTGTGAAGATGTTACTTTGTGATTTAGTGGAAGTGGTCCCCTTTTTGTTGCGTTCACTGACCCCATCTGAGGAAATTTTGCAGAGCTCACTGCAGTTAGGGAGGTGTTGTTGCCAAAGTGACTGTTCTACAAAATACTTCACAATTTTCAAAAGTAACTTCTCTAGAAATGCAGGGATACAGGCTTTCTCCGCAGAAAATTGCATCATAAGAATACTTAATGTTCTTCATTTACAAAAAGAATTATTCTTTCTTTCTTTTAAGGCACAACAACTAAGGGATACCATGTTAATTTTGGCCATTAGGGGGAGCTGAAGCTGTAAGTTCCCACACATCACTGTCACAAATACCTGATTGACCAGCCGAGAAAGAAGTAATTCTGATTCAGGAATTTTTCAAAGGGTTCTTCACCACTGAAGGTTAGGGCCCTGGTGGAGGTATTCTAGAGTATTTCTTGTTCAAGCTTTATCTCCCCGTTGTTATGGAAACATCAGCAGAGGCCTGTAGCTTATGGGACATTACTGAGTGGAATGGAATTCATAAAACTAAACCAGGCCAGTTGCTAATCGTTCTGCTACTTCTTTGATATGTACATGAATGATAAGAAATGCCTTTATTGAATAAAAACCAACATTACTTGGTTTAGGGAACCACGTTGGCTTTGGTCTTTAGTCATTAGCTTCAACAAGCTGCATTTAGACCCACGGGTATGTGGCAACGTTCTTTAATTCATCGGGCACTTACTGCTGTTGTTTTGAATAAATGCTGCTGGAAGATGGGAAAACGTTTTTTTTGGTACATGTCCTTGAACGCTGTTCTTTCTGTCCTTCCTGAGACACAATTTTCCCCTTCTGACTTATTCAGCCATGACAAACTTCAGGTTAAAGAGAGGGTTAAAAGTAACACAAAGCAGAGCTTCTGTGTTTATACAGAAGGAGCCATTAAAGAGGGACTGCAGGTCACATGATCCCATGAGTGCCAGATACACTTCTGTGAAGTTACAATGTATGGTTTCTGAAGAAGGCAGTCCAACATACACATTCAATGATCATAATTTAATTATTCAAATTTGATGAAATAGCAGTGAGAGCTTTTTCATGTCCATTTCTTTGTGGGCGGGTGATTTGGTCACCATAAGAGATTTAATTAACTGGGACAGTTTGCTTAATTAATATTTAAAAGCAAAAAAAATGTGTCATAAAAGAAGTCTAATATATTTCACCATTTTCTTTTCCACATAGAGCTCTTGCTACAATTTTCCATCAAAGATGATTCAATCATTTGTTCCAAGAAGGGTTTCAGAAGTATTATTTAATATCAAACTTGTAGGGGGGCAACAAAGGAATGGGAAAATCAAAGTAAACACATCTTCGCTTCTCCCTATCTGAACATCTGGAGGGAAGGAACGCTCAGATGTGGATGCTGGTTTTAGATTTTAGTTTGCATTTACATCTGCACCACTACAACCTGCAAACTTTATTTTTCATTAAAGTCGGTTTATTCTATATGTATTCACTTTAAGTGACTGAATGTGCAACACAAGGATTGAGATGTTTGTGTGGTTAACAGTGGCTTTTCCTCTTTATCTCTCTGTTTGGATGACACACTTTCTGTCTTGCACTGATCTCCTTCCATCCCTCAGAAGGCTCAGCTAAGGTCTTCGGATGTGTCTGTATTAAAATTCTCTCCCCTCTTACTTTTCCCCATTTCCATATGCATTGTGAAGCTTCATCTTCTCGTTTTTTTATTGATTGTTTTTAATATCATGATTATCATTCCCATCTGTCAATACAACCAGCCAGTGAATATGCCTACTTTATTTGATTTAGTGATTCTTTTGACAAATTGAAAAATAGTGCCGCAATACAAACAAGACAATGAAGTGAATGTGTAATATTCTTCATACTTATTTTGATGACCATGAACTCTTGATTCGTGGATTATATGTGGATCTTGCTTTGGCATATACCAACAACATAAATTTGAGTGCATAACAAGCATGTGTACTGCAAAAACTGTCGAAACTGTAGCATAATTATTATTTTCTTAGCAAGGCTTTTATCGTTTTATTCCATGGACGCTGGAACAACAGAGGCCTGACTCTAAAACTTTATAATGTTCATCCAGTTATTGTCGACTCACCAAACCCCCATTCCAGCAAGGAAAGACTAGCTCACACTCAACTCTGCTTCAGCCCCCTTAGATTTACCTTGAATTAAATTATGGTATTGCATGTTATTTTTTGCTTAAGTATTCACTGAAATACTGTTGTTTACATTCCTTCAAGTACAATGCAATTAAATGCAAATAAAAAAATGCATTATGGGAACTGTATAAGGACAGCAGTAAATGACAGAACAACCACAAGATTTTTTTATTGTAGCTGTTGGTTTTACACAAACATGATGTTCACATCCCCACAAGAGGGAGAATTATTCTGGACATTTTTGGCAGTAACAAATCCCTCTGTCCTCCTCAGTTTCGTCTATTTCCCTGTTTCCTCATCCAACGTACTCCCAGCAGAAGAATCATGTTTTTGTTCAGTTTGTTTTGTCTTCTTCACTTTGGGGAGTACATCTGTAATTTCATTTTACAAGCTAAGGATGAGTAATGATAAATGAATAAAATCTTGAATCATGTCAATGTCAAAACTTTTATTCTCTCAGAAAGAGATTGTTTGATATAATTCAAGTTTAAAACATCCAAAAGTGGCCCCACTACTCAAATGTCAGAAAGTCTACGTGGAATCAGTTGTGCAAAATGCATCATAATGACATTTAGATCATTTCAGTGTGAAGCAAAACTGTGCTTGGATTGAGTATCATTATCTCTTAAGTGAAATATAAACATGGGAGACATGAGCCAATAATGCTCTTTTGTCAAGCAGGTTATGTTAGGCTTTTGTAAGATAAAACAAAAAGCAGAAATATGAAATGTAATTATCCAAAAGTGTCACCATTATATGTGTGAGTATAATTAAATCACATGAATGTGAAACAAGCACAAGCACAGTATTCTAGCAGGGCAGTTCTGCAGACAGTCAGGGTCTAAAGGGGGCTGAGTATGCAGGTTGGAAGTCAGCCACTCTCAGGCCGTCTTTTCAACTTCAAAACTGCTCATTGTACAGAATGTCACAGCTAGAAGGGGGATTCTCTCAGGAGAGCTTAGAGAGGAATAAGAAGAGACGACTGCTCAGCTGCTGTCTGAGTGATACTTTTGTTTTGAACGGAAATTTCTGCTCTGAGGCAGTCCTGCACAATCTTCAACTGTCAAAGAGCAGACATGGGGTGAAACATTGTACTTCATCAATATGTTCAAGGATGCTTTGTCAACATTTAGATTTTACTTGATTGAAAGCATGCCACAAAGCTCTAATGCAAGACAGTTTCATTTTAGAACGTGAGATAACTTAAAATGATCCCCAGCACAAAAACACTGCAGTGATAAAAGACCCTTAACTTTGAATTTTCAAACTAGATATATTGTGCTTTTAAATCCTTCCTTTTCACATGTGAATCATTCATTTATGGTTTATATAAAGTAGAACCGCAATTCTTTGGTCTGAAATCATCGTTAGTATAGCTCCACACACCCTTCCTTAACCCCTGTTTAGAGGTGCATCTGGAGAGCAACTCATTTTGGTGCTGTCTCTTTAAATCAGAACGAGACCTTTCACGCCTCGCCCCCTTCCAGGTCACAGAGCGTTCTACTCGGTTCGACTGCACACCCATTGGTGTAGTTTTCTAGCAGCGATGCGATTATCTAATGGCAGAGAACGTTTTTTAAAAATGTCAACAACGGAAAACTGATGCACAATATATAAAAGAAACAACGGCTCCACAGTGGAGACAGTCACAACATGAATGAAAACTTAAATTGTGTTCACCTCTCTCCCCCTCTGTTCCTCCCTCTCTGATGAGATCCTCATTCACTTCTATGTATTTTTCTATCATCCGATGCAGCCACGATCAGCTGTTGTCTTTTCCTCTAAAATTACCCTGCACCATCTCAGCCATCTAATAACCATCTAATATTCATCCCGACACTCTCACAGTCTTTATGCTAGTTTGTCTACACTTTTTTTCTTCCACACTACCAATACATGAATGAAATACACAAGACCTCAGCACAGTAAAGGAGTTAGCTAGAGCGGGCATCAAAAAGATCCCTGAATGCAGTTGGATCATGTGTTCCGCTCGACAAAATCTGCGAAAAAAAAAGCCAAATAATTTTAGAATATTTTACATCCTCCGGGAGGCAGGTAACAGCTAGCACACTGGGCTAACAGAAACAGAGGCCATGCTAATGCTAAAAACAACCACCCGAACGTCATTTCAACACAAAAAAAATCCAAAATAAAGCTTGATTTCATTAAAGCTAATTTTACTGCTTTGCTGTGTCCATCGTTTCCATAGAGAGAAGGAACCGAACCATCATTAAGATGAAGTCTTTAAGCAAAACCTCTTGATACTGGCACAGTTTGCTGCAGCATTAGTCCAAAGAGCTTTGCACAAACAAGGAGGCTTTCCTCCACCAATGCAGGTACAATTCTAATTTTAAAAAAAATTTAACCAACCATTTAGCAGAGGCTCCGATGCTGGGGGATGATGAAAGGGAATGTGTGGGTTAATACACCCAGCAACCTGACATTTGACTTGTCTGCTTGCAATACCAGTGCATTGTGTTGAAGTGCTTTTCATGTTGTTGTGAAGAGAAACATGTTGGACAATAAGCGAACAATATATATATATATATTTTTTAAAACGACATAAGTTTAAATGGAGATACTATATAAAAAATTGTATGCAACAACATTGAGTAGGCTGCAAACAGCAGCAGAGAACATTTGGCATAATGTAATGTTTACCATAAACAATCGTCTCAATGCTCTCTGCCATGTTAAAAGGTCAAAGCTGATCTCATCTCGGCAGCTCGGGTATCATAAGATTTTTCCAGTGGAAATTACGACATGAGTGGGTGTTCATGTCGTCACTTTTTTTTACCATTTACCATAAATATGATAGCACATGAAGGCAGCATAAACCCGGACTACAAAATCAAAGCAAGGGGAAAAATGGCGAATCATGAAACTGTTTACCTGGAGGTCTCATTTCTGTCTGTGTTGGCCCTGTAAAAGACTGGAAACCTGCCCATGATGTGAATCTCTTCCCAGACAGCAGGTGGGATAGGCTCCACCCTGTTCAGCAAACTGAACTGCATATTGTGGGATTTTAAAATGGATAGGTGAGCTTTTTATCATAGAAAAGCTAAATTTCATGTTTTGGCAATGTAGTGTAGCTATTATAATTTCCCACTGTATTCAAGGACTTTAGTTCTTCTACTTAAATAAAAGAGGGAAATCAGTGGCTTTAAACGGATTCAAGTATTTACAGAGATTGAAACTCTCAAGATTTCAAATGTTATTTCACATCTCCTTAAAGTCCACATTTAAAACATCCTGTCCATGAACTCGATGTAATCTTACTTCTTGTGCAATGTATTTAGAAATGTTAGCTCTAATTCCAGACTGTTATCTAACAAATGGGTCTTAAAATCAGAGCTATCAGAGCAGAGGGCAGACCAGTGGCGGAACAGGTCATAGCATCTTGGAAGGGGCTGCTGCTTTGCCTCTTCCCAAACAAACTAGGAGACTGCTTGATAATTACATAAGTACACAGCAACTGTAACGGCGTCCTGGAATCTGTCCATGAAAACAGAGACTTTACTATGTTTGATCCCTTTCTCTTTGTGTATGTTGGCCAATATACTTGCACAGCTGTGGGAAAACTGGCCTATCGCTTGGGAATGCTCCTCTCCCCTTTATTACATCAAATGCTGCCATACATTGATTCATGGTGCCGATTCCTTGCAGTGAACATAGATCGGTTCTTCTAAGACTTTGTTTTGATGGGCACACTATGTGGTCATTTACATACCAGGAAAGATTAAACAAATATTACTATGTAAAAAAGGAAGCGCCTCTTTGTGCTGGAATATACTTGCTGTAGGCACAGATGTGCATGTCAACGTTCTGCAGCAAAACACAGAAAAACGCTCGATAATGGAGGTAGCTAACTACAAGGCAGAGTACACAGTTTCTGGACTCAGAAATAGTGAAACGGCCAATCTACCGGTCACATTGTATGTCTGAGTCATTCCCATGAACAGCAGTTTACCAATCCATTGGCAGCTGTTAAGGTACAAGTGTTTATCACTGTGCAACAGGATTGGAAAAATCATACAGATGTCAGTAGTTGTGAAAAAAGAGGCCCTCTTCAAAACTTTCCTCGATTGTATTTACCTCTGACTTTGGGTTCATGCGATTGTGCCTCCAGAATTCAAGTCAATATTGCAACTTGCGCATGCAACATGTTACCTTCCATCAATATGAGAGGCCTTGCGTTCAATGTGAACGGCCTTGCATTCCAAGCACGTAGAACGTGTGGCAGTCATGATTCATATGCAGACGTGTTGCTTACAGCAAGTATATCCCAGCCCTCAGAAATAGGGAGTGTAGTTCTTCTTCTCCATCTCCGTGGAGATGCGTTCACTCGTTCCCTGCTACTGGATGTAGCAAGGTCAGGGTATAAAATGTGGGGGGATAGAGTGTTTTCTGTAGCGGGCCCTAAGTTGTGGAACCAGCTCAGACAGGCCTCATCTCTGGACGTTTTTAGTCTTCTTAAAACTCACCAGTTTGCCCTGGCCTTTCACCCTTCCTGAGCCTCTCTTTCATTGTCCTTTTTGTTTTTAAGACTCTTATTGTGATTGCTTTCTTGTTTTTTCTTTCAATGTTTCTTATTGTTCTATTGTTTTTATATTGTTTTTAATGTTCTCACCTTTTTCCCTGTGAGTAGGTTGTTTCTGTTTTAAACGACTGTTCCGCACTGTGTATTGGCAGCTGCTTTGTTTAAATGCGCTATACATATAAAGTTGACTTGACTTGTTGTGCAGACCAGGTACACAGAGAGAACTGGGAATTCAAATTGCAAGTGTGTTGGGAAAAATGGAGAAATTAGCCAATCTAAAGTGTCATAATGTTCAGAATTAGGTTTGAGTGCTTGATTAAAAGACATATCAGCTTTTTTCTAATGAACAAAATGCACAAAAATGTTTTTAAAAAGTGCTTATCAATAAAAAAAAGCCCTCATAATTTCTAAATTACACTAAAATAGAAGTTCTGGGTCCTACTTAGTGTAGAGCCATTTGGGAAATAGCTCTTCTAAACAAATGAATCTTTGAAAAAAAAAACAACTTCCAATTACTTTTTTATAAACTCTACACCTGAGTTAAGTAGGGACAAATGTTGGCGACTGGGCTCAGTGCAAACCAGCAGCTATGGTTACTACTTTGCCTGTCAAACTGTATAAAAGAACATTTATTTCAGACATGACATGAGCCTCATCGGTGGCAGTAGCTCAGTGGATAGAGCAGTCACCTACTAAACAGGAGGTTGGCCATTCGATTCCACCCCACCACATGTCAAAGTGTCCATGGGCAAGACACTGAACCCTGCTTTGCCTCCTGATGTGACTATCGGGGGTGTGAATGGATGAATGAGATATGTCATGTAAAAGTGCTTTGAGTGGTCGCCTAGACTACAAAAGGGCTCTAAAAGTACAGTCCATTTAGCATTTGGATTACGTCCAAACATTTGCAGCTTTATTTTTAAGACTGAACTGCTTGAACATCTGATAACAGACTCAGATATCAACTCCATAATACAACAAATAATTTCCATGTTTCACTGTGTAAAATTCTTAAATGGTATGATGGAAAGAAAGTGGCCTAATTCTCATGGGTGACTATAACTTAAACAGGTTTGAAAAAACATGAAGAAAACAAAATTTACTGACTAAAGTTGTTTTCACACCTGATCATAAGGGCTTTTTTCCACAAACCTGTACACACTAATTGAATTGTTTTTGTGTGAGCATCCATGTGAAGTCTATGTAATACCCCTTTCACACTGGTCAAAAAACCCGTTTAAACCCGCGTACAATCGGCTTTTGGTGGCAATGTGAAAGGCTCAGCGACCTGCGTCGACCCGCGTCCATTGACTCGGCAAGCGACCCGGGTTAAAATCGGCTTTAAACGGCTCGGCTCCGATCGGCATGCGGTGTGAACGCCAGACCCGGGTTGACCGGCTAATTTTGGGGTGACTTTGGGCGGGACATGTCCACAACATGACATCTTGCCAGTTGCTTCTCATGCAAAGGTAACAAAACATCTCTGCTTCGAGCACGCATTATGGAGCCTATATTCTGTGGGAAAATCGGCCACCACCCGCTGAGTTGTTTGGACGGACTAAAGTGCAAAACAAGAAAGC
>JAVQJG010072710.1:0-24665 GCA_036024015.1 Craterocephalus amniculus | reverse complement strand
AGGTGCTTCTTGATCAGGAGACCAATGCATTAAATGATCTTATGGGCCTGACGGAGAACGATTAAAATCTGAGTCCTACCGAACGTAGAAGCTCAGAGTAGTGGCTTCACAGCTGATCCACAGCTGCAGTCAGCAGAAGCACCGTGCTGCTCTAGGCGCTCCACTTCGGCTGTTCTGGTTTTTTTTACCGCTTTCCAATTTGAATTGGGAAATTATTCACTATCACGTAGCCTGTTATATTGTAGTCATCAGTGTTTTGGATCTGATTTCACACATCAGCTGATCGTCCCCCGGAGGGGAGGGAAAAGAGTCAGACAGCTGCAGCAGCAGAAGTGTGACGGATGTGCTTTGTCTGGAACTTCGAAATGTTCGTTTTAGCCTCAAGTTTGCCCTATAAACTCCGCGAGACGTTCCTCTGAACGCCGGGAATCTAAAAGCAAACTGCACAAAATCCCAGAAAGACCCGACTCAGAAATACAGAAGAAATTCTGCTACGCACAGACTTTTTAAAATGAAAATCTGTGTATTGTTAGGAAACGTAATGATTTAATTCAAAATGCTCACGAGCTGGTCAAGCATTTAATCTTTAAAAAACAACACAAAATATATTAATCGCTCCAGATTTTACCTGTAGGTAAAACAAAACAAAACAAAAGATCCTTTAATTTACTCAAAGTTTTAATCTTCTGAAATTACATTTCTACTTTTAAGTATTTGTTCTGCTGTGACGTGTGAGTACGTTCAGAAACACTCATTTGACATTTACAAAAAAGAGAATAAATAATATTTTACAATATATATATCGTTAAGGCACATGCTGCTAAATTATACCGAGATACAGATCTGAGACTGTAACAACTAGCCACAGATAAGGTTCAACGTTCGACCATGTCGTTGTGTCCGACTGGCCAAACAAGCAGCAGATGCAGCATCGTTGCTGATACTTTTTAGCTTCTGACAGACGGGCAAACACGGCACAACTTCAGTCTTTTCCCATCAACAGAAACTCGTCATGTTTCCGTCATCAAATTACCACGTTTAGTTCATCACTGTCTCGTTTTCAGCATGAAAGGACATAATTTTGTCTTGGTTGGTGAAAATTCAATTCAATTCACTTCAATTTTTTTTTATTACCGACACAAAAATGGTCCATATTGAATTTAAAAGAAAGAGGAAGAAAAGATATATACAAAAAGACCAAAGACCGTCTGATGATTCCTCAGAGCAGATGTGAACCTACAGCTGCTCAAATAAGGGTTTGTCTAAATCTGAATAACCAAGTTCTCTGACCTCTCCAGGCGCTGCATAAATTTAAACATTAAATGTCTTTGCAGAGCCTCACAGGTGGGCATAAAGCATCCACAAATAACCGACTGGCACTGTGCAGCCTAAAGGTGTCATAAGCCACAGTCAGTCTGCAGACAGTGCATCGCCTATAGTCACACCACAGGGGGCTGTGGGGCACAAAAGGCTCTAAATAAGGTCTATTTCACATCAGGAGAAGACATAATAAACTTATGAAGAAGTATCTTCGCCTGGGTATATAGTTTGCTGCTGTCTCTGAATGTGTCCATCATCATACCCGTCATCCTCGTAAAAGGTTTTTCACATAAATAAAAAGTAGGAAAGATGGCACGTTTGTCCTCCTTACGGAAAACAGCCCTGCTGCTAATATTATCAGTTTTATTGTGTCATTTCATTTCTTCTGGCTCAACAAAGACAGAACAATGACTTCATCCTATTTCCACATTCCTCATCGATCCCATTTAATCTCTAATCTCTAATAAGATCTGAAAGTGTTAAACATCAATTTTTCCTGTAAAAACTTTCTCCTTCATATTATTTGCACTGTTGCTTCAGAAACCAGTCGCTCCGTCGCCGTCAGCGTTTTAGGAACCATTAGCTGCAGGTTGATTCCTGCTCTCATCCAATGTCCTTATGAAGTCTCCAGTTAGCATCGAGCTACCGCAGGCTAACGATGCAGCTCTCTGCTGCAGGAGGAGAAACATTGGAAAAGGGCAGAACTGACTCAGCTGTCTTTTCATGTTTTTAGAAAACAAAGAGACGAGGAAGAAAGGCTCTGTGGTTTATTTTCATGGAGCAGGCATCACAGCGACTCACCGTCGTAGTAGACGATGGCTCCCACCAGCTTGTCCTTCTTCAGCATGGGGAAGAGCTCCAGAGCCTTGGACTTGCTGAGGACGTAGCTGCTCTTCAGGCACTGGATCCCGGCCACCAAGTCATACATCTTGATCCCTGCCCAGTAGTAAGGCAACTGCCACCATCTTTAGAAGAAACAATAAATCATGAAAATGAAGGTGACTTGCTCCGATGGACTCAGCCGCTCTGACTCGGACACGTACTTGTAAACAGGAAGCATGATGGGAAGCGGCGCAGAGAGGTGCGGCGCGATCTCCAGCAGGTTGGCTCGCTCGTGCAGGGCTTCCTTCACCATCATGTACTGGTTTGTAGGAGCGAGAGGCAGAATGAGACACAGAGTAGGAATGGGGGGATTCACCCATTTGAACCGGTGGTCCGTGAGTTTCAGTGTGCATAAGATACAGCTGCCAGCTAAATGTTTAACTCTTTAGTGCCCTTTTTGTTTTCTATGTACCTTAGACACATCATGACTCTCGTTTGTCATGTTATTAAAACATCTGGAGCCGCAGTTAGCGACAGCAAACATGGAATGAAGCGAGACAACGGGTAAGAGGAGATGTTCAGCGTATCACAGAAGTCAGAAGTTTGGCATTTCTTAAGATTTCAAAGAAAGAAGATGGAAACTAAACCATCCAGAAGTGTCTGTCTGCCAGGCAGCGGTCTGCAGCCTTATGATGAAGCTATTTGCACGATGCACAGTGTTCATGCTGGCAAATGTGAGGAAAAGGACTTTTTTCTTCATAATTTCATGTTTAGTAGAAATAAAACAATCCTATCTGTAAAATGTCGAAGTGTTGGATTTATAGTTTTGATACATAGAAAAATCAAATCCATCTTTGAAAGAAAAAGTGGATAAAACAGTTAGGTTGTTAAGGGATCAGATGTGGGTTTGTACATTTTCGCAAAGTTAAATCGTTGTTTATCATTAATAAATCTCATTGAATCGGCAGGATGCTTTGCTGTATCGTTAACAAATCGCATCGCTGGCAGCGTAACGGATCGTCTCACAGGGGCGGTGGGGGAGGGGGGGGGGCTGGCAGTAGCACCTGCTCGTAGTCTAACTGCATGATGGCCTTCTGGAGGTAGCGCACTCCGCCGTGGATGAGTTTGGTGCTCCGGCTGCTGGTGCCCGAAGAGAAGTCGCTTCTTTCTACGAGAGCAGTTTTGAGGTCTGAGGAAAAGAATGAGAGGAAATCTGTAAATGCATCGTAAAGAAACCCTGATAGACGGGTTTGTAGTCAGAATGTTAAAAAAATTAATCATTAGTATAAATTTGTAGGTATAATAAAAGTCTTACTGCGTGTGACAGCGTCTAAGGCACATCCTGCACCGGTGGCTCCTCCTCCAACGACCAGCACATCGAACTCCTCGGTGCTTCTCAGCGCCTCCAGCTGGGCTTTCCGAGACGGGAGCTCGTCTGCGTGAGGAACCTTCAGCTCGGCTTCGGCCGCCACGTGAGCTAGTCGGCTCTGGATGCGATGCACACAGACAGGCGTTAGCACGGACAGCCGAGCGGGGGCCTTTTCAAGCCTCAGAGAGTTCCCTCTATTAGTTGTGCAGGTGAGTCGGAGCCGGTGGGGGAAACGTAGAAAAGTAGGAAAAATGTAGCAACACTTTCCTTGAGGGGCAGGTTGAAGCATTATAAGCACATTAATGTTACCTTTAATCACCTGATGATGAGGGATCAGGTTCATACATAATGGATCTGCTGTGTAATGAGACCACTCAGAGCTGCTCGCTATCAGTCTATCTACGGAAGAATTAAACTTCTGTGACAAAGTCTTTTTCACTTTCAGTCATCCGGCTCAGCAACTTCAAGACATCTTTGTCCAAACTTCAAAGATTTTGTTACATTTTCCTTCTTTAACGAATCCTGTGTTTTTGGATTTTCTATACTTACTGTTGACATTTTTATTTAGGATTTATAAAAAAACTCTATATTAATATTATCATAAATGATAACAAGTCGTCACATGGAGCGAGGGCTCCAGCTCGGGTCGGTAAAGCCTGCGTTTCCAACCCTCAGCCGCTCGGCGATGCATAAGCAATAAATCAGTAATATGGTTGTATTGTAGCAACGCCTCGCTTGAGTTTTAACAATGAAGAAGAATAAAGGACTAAAATTATGCAAAATGCATAAATTGTATCAAAACAAAATAAAAAGTGATAAATAAGGCAAAAAGTCTTGCAAAAAGGAAAAGTCAGTAATAAAATTAAATGTAACGAAATATTAAAAGGACTTAATGTTAAACAGTTAGATAAAAATAATGTAAAATAAACACATAAAACAGCCTTCCTAGTTTTTATCTGTGGAAAAAGTTCGAAGCAGCCATGAAGCTGTGGTGGAAACATAACGGGGTTTGTCCACGCGATCTTTAACAAACTGAACCCAGGGTTGTTTGTTTCGAAGAGTAGCATCATCTTAGCAGCTACAAACGCTGCTGCTCAGCGTGAACATCAGCTAATATGGAAGAAACTTTAGTTGTTCAGAAGATTTTGTCCTCAAGGATCATGATTATTCAGTTTTAGTGAGATTTCTCTGTCCTCCTGCAGGGAGTTATTATCCAACTCCATCTTGATGACCATGTCAGCACAGCAGCTAATATTTGATTATTTAAGTCAACAAAATAAATGAATAATATTTTTTTCACATTTCTTCAACAAGCTTCTATTTGTCTACTTTCAGTTTTCATGGTATCGTCTGATGTTTCAGCACTGCTGTGTTGTGACATAGAATATTAAAAATGCAAATTTATTGTAATATTAATATTTATTTATTTTTTATTTAAATATAAGCAGAGGTGAATTAATGAGAAGTGTCACCCAGCATGCACAGGTGCAGTGGAAACTTGCTTCCTGCCCTTTTTAACACAACTGAAATCAGCGATATTGGGTAATATGCTCTCCTAATATCACACAGCCCTACAGATGACCTTTGGAAAATCCTTTTTACCCTTTTTGCAGAGCAGTCCAGTCTGAAGCTGAAATAATTACCAAACGGGCTTCATACTGATATGCTTTTTCACTTTTTCTATGAATTTTCCAGAAGTGATTCAGCTGAAAATGACAACTGAGGCTCATCATATACGTTTAATTTAGTTTTTCGCCATTTCCTTTTTATTCCAGGTGCATTTCTTTTAAAAAGGAATAAGCTCTCAACAGGTTCCCTGACGACATTCTGATCAGAAAGGGAGACGTTATGATGTCTCACATCACGTTTAGAGTCCAAGAGAAGTGTTGCTACGGAAAAAAGAGAAACATTTACAGTGAAATTAGTGGGAAAAGATCAGAGTGCAGAGGGTTACTTTCTGCTGCTGCATCATGCTCGCTCCGTCTCTGAGCATCACCTCTGATTAGCAAATCAATGAATCTAAAGAAATGAGCCCAACTACAGTAAAAACAAAGCTTCCCCTCCGATATAAAGATGAGGAATTTCACCTCTAATGAAATATTCATTCAGATTTGGAGCTGAATGATTGCATCAAGCTGCTTTGAAGCCACCGCTGCATTTGACTTGCAAATAATGGCGGGCGTTTGCAATTTAGGACAAGGCAATGATATAATCATTGTCTATTTCTCATGATGCTCGCAGACAAACACCGGCACAGAATTAGCGCGCCCCTGTAATCAAGTCAAGTCAGAGGACGGCGCGGGGAGGACGGCGCTAATAGCCAATAGGCCGAGGTCTTGAAAAACTTCCCCAAGCCGCGAACCCTCGCTTAAGGAGACAAGATGGACATTCATCTCATCAGCGGTGCAATTACTGGGATTAGAGGCATGCATGATTGCAAACTATTGTGAGAATGATTATAATTCATCAGGGTCGGCTTCCTGCTTACCAGTCCGGGCTTGGTTGGGAGGACGGCGACGGGTGAAACCATTACCCCACCAGGACACAGAACAGAGTTGACATTAGGTTGCGCAATCACATAAAGTCCGGCATGTTGTTGAGTTGTGCGGTCTGGCTAAAATAAGCTGACATCGGGTCAGAGCAAACACAGCTGCTGGTCCACTTCAGCAGCAGCCCGGCTGAAGGGTTATTTATGTTCTCATGGAGGTTTGTGTTCCCAGCATGACCAGTCGGGAGACAGCGCTGTCGCATCAGAACTTAGCAAGCGATTCTCCTCCCAACACCTGAGCATTTCTTCCTTATCAACCTTTTTTACTGACGTGCACCTGCGCTGTCAGCGTTGTAATAAAATAAACAAGAGTTTTCCAAGAACAGGACGATTTCATAATTACTCTTTTGGTTTGGCTTTTCTTTAGAGTTGTCAGAAAAATGGCTGTTTCCTCCCAGGTTATCTGCTAATTTAAAGCTTCCTTTTGTTTGTTTAACTAGTTTATTTAACAAATATTACAAAAGCAAACAAATTTTTAAAAGATAATTAAATAAATAAAACAGACAAAAGGAATTTACAATAAGAATAAGAGTTCATACTCAATAAAAAAAAAGAAAATTGCATAATCAAATTTTCCCATCATTTTTCTTAACTCCTTTATACCAGAATTTGTTTTCAATACTAAAAAAAGTTTTAAAAAGCTATATAAATGTTTATGTTTAGATGGGAGCTACATTATCTTTCCATCCTGGTTTATTTCAGTCATTATTATAAATCTGATCATTCTTTACACAACTACATGTTATCGCTTGTGTTGCTGCAGAAATTAACTTTTGTTAAATGTTTGTTCTTCCTGGTTTTCTTATAATGTGAAACCCCTGTTTAGTGGCACTTTTTCATAAGAGTAGAAAATATTCTGTTTAAATCATATATTTATTTATATATACATTCTGTATATCAGATTGTGAATCCTGTAATTGCACAGATTGTTGTTTTGTTACTTAAATAACACCTCACACAGTTGCATAGTGTCTCTGTAGCTGATTATTCTATCAGTACCATTTCAGTCCTCTTTAGTCTGTTTAGTATGCCTATCATGTCTATCATGAGAACGTACCTGCTTGTCAACTATAAACTGGTATAATTTTATACTAATTTTATCTTATTTGTAAAAACACTGGTGATTAAGGATTGATTACAGATGTGTGTCAGAGTTTTTGCATAAATATTCTATATTTGTAATTACTGTCTCATGATTTTTGACTCCCAAATTTTAAAGCATAGGTGCAAACTGAGCATCAAGACTTGAATCTACTCATTTAACTCTAGGAAACCTTCATAATGAGCGCAGTATGGTATATATCCTCATTCCAAAACAGACCAGAGTCAAAAGCTTGACAGTGGAGGAACAAACGGGATGTGAAACTTCCAAAAGATTTGGGAAACCCTGCCATGATGATCATATCAGAGTGTGTGTGCAGCTCAGGATGCTGCCATGATCGTGTGAGAACTGAGGCCTCCTACACAACAGCAGGCAAAGCAGCCCATAAAAAGCATGAAAACACGCCTTAGAGGCATTAGAAACACATTCCATAATCTAGATAAGACATGCCCAGGAAGGCAAGCCCTCCCTGCATAATGGTCCATGTTTTAATGGGAACCTCTGAAAGGTGAGCAGCTCAGCAGAGCAGACAAAAAGACGTCCAGCTGAATCCTGCAACACTCCGTCTTCATGAAAAATCTAGCAAGCATTACGTCAGCTTACCCGCATCTTCTTGTATTCCATCAGCTGTGAGAGGCTGTAGGCGGCGGCAACCGCCCCACCGCCGATGATGGCCGTCCGTCTCAAGGCTTTCCTGAACGCCATCAGCCCTGCGGTGATGATCAAGTGCCGTTAGAAAGTTTTTAAACATAATCAAGAAATTTAGCTGTCTTCAGAGTGATCATCAGTTCAGTAAAACTATGACATTTTAAAAGTTTAAAAGGGCAAAACAAACAAAGTGTTTTCAATGTTGGTTTTATTTATAAACCGTAAGGCTGGGATGATATGCTTTCCTCCCAATTCGATTCCTTTACGATTTTTTGTGTGCCGATTGGATTCAAAATGCCATTTTCCTGATTCTTTGATATTGCAGATTTTAGTGGAGAATTTTTTTTTTAAATCAAGTAAAAATATAAATAAATATAATAAGAATATAAACTTTAAAGTAAAAAAAATTTAAAAAAGGTTTCAACGAAAAAAAATATTTTCAAATTGTGAAATGAAAAAATCAAATACTCGATTTTTCGATTCAATTTTGCCACTCCTAAAAAAGCACATTTAAAAGCTTACGGCCAAACAAAACACTTTACTGTAACAATCAAAGCAAAACACAGCCGTTACATAAAACCAGGAAAAGATGCAGCAGAGGTGACTGGGCTCAGCCGGTGGCCAGGGTGCATAACTGGGTTATGGAATGAGGAGGCTGTTTCCAGACGGCACAGGAAGGGGTGACACCTTCCATAACAGCAATGGCTGAATCTCCTCAGGGTTTCATGAGGAATCGAGGACAGATAAATATCTGGGACCGGTCCATTCAGAGACTTAAAACCAGATAAAAGAATCAGTCCTGTGTCTGACTGAAAGCCAGTGAAGTGAGGAGATCGTCCCGTTTTTCGTTCCAGGAAGGATTCAAGCTGCTGTGTCTGAAAAAGCTGCAGCCGGCAGAGTTCGGATTGGCCCAGCCGATGTACAGGGCAATGTACCTTTTCTAGATCAGCCCTTCTTAGATAGGGGTTGACTTCAGCTAGAAACTAAAAGACGCTAACTCTGACCTCTGAGCTGATCTGCACGTCCAACTAAAACACCCCATCATTTATAACACCAAGACTCCTGACCCCTGATCTTATTCACGGGTTAATGGGCCAACAGTCCCGGACCAAGTCGGAGCGACCAAACGGGAAAATCTCATATTATACATCTAATGATCGATGAATAATCTCAATAATGAATACTTATGAGTAATAAAGAATCTAATACAATAAATAAAATTGTATTATTGAATAACAATGAATAAATTCATGGTATCTCACAATACAGCAGAAGCAGCTGAACAGGAAGGGTTTTATGATGTAACACATCATGTGATCTGCAAGCTGATGCTTCAACAATCAGAAACAAAGTATCGTCCCGTCCGGTGGAAGCCAACTTTTCCAAGGTGAAACCCAGCGTTCCCACTCCCAGAGATGTTACATAAACTCTGAACTCCAGAACTACGGACTCTTCTTTTCCTGCGTCAGCCTGCAGAAGTAAAACGTAATCCTCCCTAACAGTTAGAGAAAAAAAACAATCTTCCTTAAAATAGACATCATGATTAACACATTATGCTTCAGCAGCTGTTACAGATACAGTTTGCATACTTTCATAATGATCCGCTGAACCCTGATGAGCAACATGAGCCTCGACTCCCAGCAGGGCAGCCCTAAAAAGCATTTGCATATCTGCAGTGCTGTAAATATTCAGACGTCCAAGCAGCAGCACACACACGCACATCTCAATCCATTTTAATAAAACCGCTACATTTGCCTCAAATGTCAACCACTAGTGGAGAGAAGCTAATAAATTATTATAAGTGGCACTAGACAAGACACACTGCGTTTATTTTTACATTTTTTACAGCCAAGGTTTCACCCAATAGGGAATTTTTAACTCAAACTACAAAAAAATAGTATTTGTGCATTCAAACATCCTCCTATATTAGTATGTTATTGTGCTATCAAAGGAAACTCTAAAAGCTATGTATTGACTTTCACAGTGCTTTGGGGAGTTTGGTATCAGGCATGTAATTTTTACTGCAAGGCCGGCTTAATTTTACTAATAAATACTGAAGTCAACACCTGAACTCAGGTATTCATGTTAATAGCATTTTTTTATTCAAAAGTTTGAACAATTAATCCATAAATTAACCTCTTAGTTGTGCGGGTTTGCTAATTTTCTATGCCTCAGACAATCAAAACAGTTTTATCCTTAAGTCTACTTGTGGAGAAATTAAACCTAAAACCAATTTTTGTAAAAAAAAAAAAAAAGGAAAAAATGTCAGTCTTCATTCTTTAAAGTCAACTGTAACGAATAATTTTAGCTGTGTTATACTTGTTTAGCAATGATTATCAGTGAGCTAACCCTGAAGATGCTGGAAAGCTCCACAGCAGAGCCTGCTGTATCAGTTCATGGGGCAGAAACAGGTTGTAGACTCCAACGTGGGAGACGCTTCAAACTTTAGTCAGATTCACTAAAACAGACTCTTTATCCACCAAGTAAAACATTATATCTACGCCAGCTATGCCCATGGTGAAGCATGGAGGCAGCCGCATCATGCTGCAGGGAAAATTACCAGTTTTTAGAGAACGCAGCTTGAGAAACACTCGGGTGGTTAAAGGGGAAACAATCAAAAATGTCTGACTGTGTCAAACTCTGATCCAAGTGTGCTGGAGCACCAAAATCCTTCAGGACAGCGACTCTCGGTGACTGCAGTTTGACCTAAATCCACCAAAGAATCTGTGGCAAATGTAAACACTGCTGTGCATCAGTATAACCTGGAAGGACCTGGAGAAGCTTTGCTATGTGGGAAAATAATCCAGTGGATTGATGTCCCAAAGAAAACAGGCACATTTTAAGAGACTTGCAGCCATAACTTCTGCAAACTGTGGTTCTCAAAAGTTTTTTCATTTCTTGATGGCAACACAATGTGAAATATTTTGCATAAACCAAACGAAACCCCTTCAAATATAAATTTTCATCTTGAATAATAAGGCAGAAACAGGTTATACACCATCAAATACTTGCTTTAATAAAATATCTATAAGATTATATCAGATATAACAGGACACTGATTTAACACTTGTAAACACTGATGACCCTGCTCTGTGTAAATGCCTCTTTATGGACAAAAAGACAAAGTGGGACATCACATTCTGGTCAGAAGAAAACAACTACCCCTGGGCATGTATACCCCCCCCCTCCTTCACACACAGGGAAACAAAGCTCTTCTTACATCAGCGCGTGCAGCTCATGAGTCAGCAGAGGAGGGTGCTTTCTCACGAGCCACATGGCCAATTCCATCTTTATTTCGCCATTTTTAAACAAAATACGAGCCTATACATTTCCACATACAAACTGGGAGCTGTCCCTAGGTTTTTTAGGCAAACGGCGTCATGTTTTCCTCTTGTAGTGGTTAATTAGCGTCACACGGGGGCAAGTCTATGTTGTGCTGGTGTGGATTAAAGAGTCGGCGCGGTGTGTGTGGTCTTCAGGAAGAACAGGCAACAAGCTTCGGCTTAATAATGAAGTATAAGCCGAGTTATTAAGGATGGGAAGAGAGTCTACAGGACATTTCTGTGTTACATTAATAACTGAGCTACCAATACCTTTGTAAATAAGCGTTAAACTCTCAGTCACTAGCAACGGTAAACTCGCAGATGTTGCTCCGCTTTTTTTGGCTCTTTGCCAGCCAACACGGGCTTAACAGACAGTCGCAACATTTCCTAAAACATTTCTTAACATTCCCACTTACAGGTTTTCTTGTTTTCTGGGTGAATGAAATTCGCTCGGGGCAGCGCAGGGCGGCAACTGAGGGCATCGGCTGTTGTCCGAAACCTTCGCCTGTTTGACAGCTACAACTGAACCAGGAAACCCAGTCAACGCTTTGAGCGACGTGCCGGAGAGCCAATCAGAATGCAGAGCTCAGATGGTCTTGTCCAATGGCGTTTGAGAGGGGGCGTTGCTAAATTGTTGACGCAGGGTTGGTCGAGGAAGGAATGTGCCGCTTCTCTGATCTTCCCTATCCTCTTCCTCCTCTTGCGGGATAAAAATGAGGAGATGAGAAGTGCCGCCAGCTGTCTTTTTCCTCTGCGTTTCACCGCAGGAGGCACGCAAAGAAAGGAAATCCTTCTGTATACAGGCAGGATTACGTTTTCAATTATTCCCAGAAGGAGGCTAAGTGTTTTAAAACCGCATAGGCTAATGTTTAAATCAGCCACAAGTGTGATTAATTATTTACACGGATCAAAATTCTTAAAAGTACCGAATTAGACATAGGGCAAAGGATCAGAGGCTCGAAGGGCCACATGGTCAGATAAAACAAGTCTACTGAAAACATCAGAAAGTTTGAAATTATTGCAAAGAATGCAAAGATTGAAAGAAAGGTCAAAAAAATATTTAACAATTTTAAAAAGATGATGAACACCATTTCAATTTTGTTGGTTATAAATAAACTAAGAAAACAAGAAAACAAAAATAACTCGTGAAATTGCACCAAAGAATTGCAAAACACTTGAACTTCACACCTACATCAGCGGAGGAGGGGTGGCTTTTACGCGTCTGCGCCCAGGGTCCCACTGTTCCGTCATCCGTCCGTGGCTGAAATGTGAAGCCTTCTGAAAGAATGTGTGACACAGTTTCCACATGAACTGCTCTGTACGGCCACACGGCCTGCACTGCTCTCCACCACACACACACCGAGGCAGACCCAACGCACCAACCTCTGCGGTCTGTGCGTAATGGGGTTTGGCACACGAGTGCGCACCGGGTAAACAAAAGCACATTGTCGGTGTCACTGGCAGTCAGTCTTCATGCCATCAGTGGGAGAAGTGAGCAGTCATTTCCGCTGCTCTCTCCAGACAGAGGGAGGACTTTCTTTTTCTTTTGCCTTTTTTTGGGTCGCAGATACAATCTTCACAGAGATGGATCCATTCTCACCCCGCTGGACTGTATAGATGTTTAAGTTACAGCAAATCCAGCCGTTTTCTATCTGTTCATTAAGAAATCTGGGTATTGATGGCAAAATAAAGCGCATATGAGTTGTTGCTCCTGATCCACACCAGGAAAAGTCAAGTGGGGAATAACATCCTGTGGAAAATCAGACTTGAAGGTAAGTTCTGACCTATAATTCGTTTTATAACGCTTAGACTTTTCCAACCATTTTTTTCCATTAAGTCGAATAAAACCTGACAGAAACAAAGAAAACCTGCAAACTAAATCTAAATGTAGGTCTAAACATGTTCACTCTAGTTAGTTGAACATTTTAAATTGGAATCACTTGTTGATATAAAATTATTTTTCGGGCGTTTTTTAAGCAAAGAAAACAATCCCTTTATTTTAGTAACTCCAGAACATCTGCATCGTGTGTATGTTTGCAGTGGCCATGCCGTGCGTCCAATCCCAGTGCGGCTCCTCTCCGCCAGGAGCCAGCCCAGCCTCTCAGAGCGCCGGCGGGGAGCGCAGCTGCGACTTCCTCACCCCGGAGTTCGTCAAGTTCAGCATGGATCTAACGAACAGCGAGATCTCCGCCGCTGCCTCCAGCCCCAGTTTCGCGCCTTTGGCGGACACTTACAACTCCGGCTACGACGTGAAGTCGCCGTGCCTCTTCCAGATGCAGGTCCAAGGGGAGCTGCCGTGCGTCAAAGTGGAGGATGCGCACGGATGCCCGCGCTATCATCCGAGCCAGCATCACGCGCACCAGCCGGAGGAGGTGCTCTCATCCCCCAGCTCCGTGTATTATTACCGCCCCCCCTCACCGCACACCTCCATCACCTCCAACTTCCAGACTCCGGCCGGACACATGTGGGAGGACTCCGGCTCGCTCTACAGTTTTCGGCAGGACTATTTGGCGGCTGCGCATAGAAAAAACGCGTTATCCAGGTTCTCACTGTTTTCCCTCAAGCACGCGCAACACGGAAGCCAGAGCTTGTCCGCCTGCCAGATGAAATTCGAAGGGTCTCTGCACGTGTCCATGAACCTGGACGCGGGAGGAGCGCACCAGGCGCTGGACGGCTCCGCGGTTCTGGGCTCCTCCGCGCTTCCGGGGAAACAGCCCGGGGTGGCCTTTTCTCACCACCTGCAGCTCGCGCACGGCCACAGCTTCATGGAGTACCCGAGCTCCTCTGGAGCCGGCCGGGGAGCGCTGAGCGCGGAGGGTCTGTGCGCGGTGTGCGGAGATAACGCAGCCTGCCAGCACTACGGAGTGCGCACGTGCGAGGGCTGCAAAGGCTTCTTCAAGGTGGGTTCAACTTTTAAAGCGGGTTTGTTTCAAATATTATAAAACGGCGGATTATCAAAAGATTTTTTTTTAAAAAGAAACTTCTTCTGTGGTGATACTGCAGCTCTAATTTAAAATCTGGCTTCAGCGTAAAAAGCAAATCCCAGCGGGCCCCTCCTTGGCCCTCTAAATTGGACATTTTACTCCAGAAGCACGTTTTGATCTCTTGATCTCTTGACAGGCTCGTTTAACGGGTAAATGTCCTGTATAAAACCCGCCACCGACGTGCCGTGAATAGAAATGTCCCCCTCCATCTCTCACAAGGAGACTCCCGGGGGCGATTCTCCAAATTATGAAGGACCACGACCCTGTATTTACCCAGACTGCCCTGTCCGCCTGCTCAATGCCTCACACCGCTTCACATGGCCCACAGGAACTGGAGTGTTGCATAGAAATGGCGAAAGCTTCCACACCTTCACTTTTAAGTCAGAAAATCGTTCCAGAAAAAAACACAAGAAGACTATTTTTTAAAGATGATACTTATAAACTGTGAAAATATTATTTATGGAGCTAAAAGTCTATTTACGATAAACCAGACTTGCATTTACTGAACAAAATATATATATTCTTCTTCTCTGCTACATTGATTTTCATTAATCAAATATATTTTGAAAGTACATGTTTTTATCTCATCTAAGGGGAAAGAAGAACCATCTCTTCTCAGCCTGTGGTTGAAAAGCATGAAATTGCACTCAATATCTTATCAGGCTCATGAAATGTTTTTTATAACAGTCTGCTGAATAATATCTATCCCTCCCTTCTCTGTGCAGCGCACGGTGCAAAAAAATGCCAAGTATGTTTGCTTGGCTGCCAAAAGCTGCCCTGTAGACAAACGCAGGAGGAACCGATGCCAATACTGCCGCTTCCAGAAGTGCCTGGCAGTGGGAATGGTCAAAGAAGGTGAGAGTTTTGTATATTTTAATATCTTAATGCAGTTAGAATCTCTGATTTAAAGCTGAGATGTGTCTGTTTCTTCTCGTTTTGCCCTGCAGTGGTGAGGACAGACAGTCTGAAAGGTCGAAGAGGTCGACTTCCGTCTAAACCTAAAGCTCTGTCAGACCTGAATCTCCCCGGCAGCACCCTTCTGAGTGCACTCGTCCGGGCGCATGTGGACTCAAACCCACCACCGTCTCGCCTTGACTACTCCAAAGTAAGCAGACACGTTATAAATGTGTGTGTGTTGATTTTCATTAAATAATCAACCTGAATTTTCACCCTTAGTTCAAGGAGAGTCCAGCCAGTCATGATGACGCTCAGCACGTCCGGCAGTTCTATGAGCTCCTGACCAGATCCATGGAAGTGATCCGGAGCTGGGCGCAGAGGATCCCGGGCTTCATCTCCTTACCCAAACACGATCAAGACCTCCTCTTTTTCTCAGCGTTCCTGGAGCTTTTTGTTTTACGTCTGGCTTACAGGTCAAAAGAAAGACACAGTTACCATCGTTAGAGTAAATCTATGCAGCATTTTTTGTGCATGGAGGGTAATTTCACTTGATGATGTTTCAGGTCCAACCCGGAGGAAGGGAAGCTGATCTTCTGCGATGGCTCGGTGTGGCATCGGCTGCAGTGCCTGCGGGGCTTCGGCGAGTGGATCGACAGCATCGTTGAATTCTCCGCCAACCTGCAGCAGATGAACCTGGACGTCTCCACCTTCTCCTGCATATGTGCCCTCGCTCTGGTCACAGGCGAGTACAGACACATTTCACACCCGAGCTGTGTGGTCACGTTTCATTTAAGTTCTCCATCATGGTTTCAAATGTTACTATTTAAAAAGTGCTTCATCTGAAATATTAAGCCAAAAAATTAATGTTATTTTGAACCAAGATTGAGAGCTGACTGTGACTTAATTAGAATTTACTTTTACTCCAAATAGAAAGATGAATAATTGACAGAATGAAGTAAAAAGCCTCAATGACTGTGTCAAAAGATTTGGCATTAATAAATAAATCCATAGCTAATTAACAAATGGATGAGAAAATTGTTCAAAGGATTAGAAATGATAGCTAATCAATAATGAATCTTTAACAGACAATTTTAGGTTAGTTTGAGATAACTTGTTAATTATATTGCAGTTTGGGAAAATGTTAATGATTAGCAAGCAAATTGATCTTTTTAAAGTAGGCTATCATTAGCAAAAATGAAAAACCTAAGTATTTATTTGTCAAAATAACATTTATTTGTTCCAAACTATGGAAACTCCAAAGTATATATGCTATATATATGTAGTTATATGCTAAATCATTTAGATTGCTAGATAATTAGCATATTAGGGGGGAAATTTGCATAAACTACATGAACTTTTATAGAAACTTTGATGTGGCATAACTAAGAAAAAAATGATAGCTTGGCCAATTTATCTTTAAGATACAAATTATGGAATAAATGATTATAAATTATTACTTATTAAAAGGTGGCAAGGCTAATTTATCCTTAGAAGATGGTTTATTGTGTAAATGCTGATTAATTAACTTTGTACTGGGTACATTGGACTGTATCAAAGGATTTAGCAGGCTAGCTAAATCCATTAGCCGTTTGCTAACGAGTATATAGCTAATTAACAAATGGATAGTGAAACTGTTAAATGCTTAGAAATGAAAGATACCCAATAAAGAAGGTGTAAGTTACAGGTTATATTGAAAACTAGCTTCCAGAATATTTGCAATAAGAAAATGGTCATTGATGTAAAATGAAAAAGAAATGTAAGCTAAGCTAACTGATCTTTAAAAGACTATCTTTGGGACAAATGGTTTAGAAAGAAAAGCTAACTTGCAATAAATAAATAATTGTAAAATATTTGGGGGGAAAAATGGATATTTAACAATTCATGAGACAAAAGGTTAAAATAATTAGCTGAATAATTAGCGGAAAGCTACACAATGAATCTATAGCAGAGCTGTTCCTTGGCTTTAATGAGCTAAGCTACCATACAATATTGCAATTTTTAGATTAAAAAGATAAATAAAAGATAATAATAATATTATTATTGAGAAATAAAACTGGTAAAATTCACAAAAACTGTATTTTATGCTGTTTTCATCTTGGGTGACACATACATAATTAATCCATAATTGTTTTTCGGTAAAAGCTGTCTGCTCATGCTTTCTGTCTGACACAAGCTCAGTGTGCTTCTCTCATACATCACAATATCAAAAAGTGCAAATTAATACTGGATAATTTTCTGACTTTACCCCAGTAAGGTTAAAAACCACAGTCAGAATAACACCAGTAAGATTTAAGCCAACTACAAATAATTCAATTGAATGTGTGTGTTACATTTACAAAGCATGAAATGATCTATAACCAGTGTTTGTATTATCGTGCATGCTTATTATTACTATTAACCAAATCATTTTAAAGACTAATAAGTATCTGAATATGTTATGCTTCCCTGCACCTGCAGAGCGTCATGGTCTCAAAGAGCCGCGGCGCGTGGAGGAGCTGCAGAGCAACATGGTCAGGTGCCTGAAGGAAGGCGGGACCACCAGCTCAGACAGGGGAGGCTCCAGCCGGTGGTCCAACCACCTCTCCAGACTTCTGGAAAAGCTTCCTGAACTCCGCACTCTTTGCATCCAAGGCTTGCAGAGGATTTTCTATCTGAAGCTGGAGGATCTGGTGCCGCCGCCGGCCGTAATAGATAAGTTATTCCTGGACACATTGCCCTTTTAGAGACGCTCATCAGCTTGACTTGTTTATGCTTGATTCCCGTCAGTCTGAGCCCCGTCTGCCACATTGAAATGGAAAAAACATGAAAATAAAAGAATAAAATGATGAACACTGACCTGTTAATGCAAAATATTATTGTAAGGAGTGTTAAGGAACTGCCCCTCCTGGCGAAATTTCATCGTGAGACATTTTAGTTCTATATTTTCATTTGGCCTGATTGTCAGGCCAAAGTTTTGGACTGAATATGGATGAAATGTAATGTTTTGGAGGTATTTTGCACCTCTGTCTGCGTCTCAGCTGCCATGGAAAAACACAAAAAGGACATTTTGATAAAAACAAAAACAAAAAAACATAAAAACATTAATTTCTTTCTGTTTTATCAGTGATAATAGTGAGAGCTCTCATGGTCCTCTTTGTTTTGAGAGTGATTTGTCTTCGTCCATGGTTTTAATAAATGATAAAGTTTAAATTACTGTTGATGCATGCTGCAGGATTTTATTTCTACGATGATGTCAGACAAAAAACTAAATATCAAGCCAAAGAACTGCTATTAGATGACATATTTTGTCTTATTTCAATATTTCGGCATTTATTTAATAATAACGAAAACACATCTTTTGATGTTATATTAAATCCACAATAATTTAATCACAATGTTTTGGTGAATTCAATTTTCAGTATAAATTTGATTCTTTCTTTCAAAGAATTAAAAGTGGGTGCAGCAAAATGTCAAAAACATAATTCCATCTTTTATGTCTTTTATAAAATATGAAATTCCACATTTCCAAAGCACGGAAAGGTTAAAGGTCACATTTATCTGCAAGGGAAATGGGCTGACAAATTGCAACAAAGGAAGATGCTTGTGCTGGTGTTTACATGGCCGTGGGCGGCCTGACATTTCTGCTGCCCCGTGGTCACATGTGGCATTAAAGATGTCCCTTTCTGCTGCTTTTAGCACACACAAAGAAATCAGCAGCAGCAACAAGACAAGCCGAATCAAACCTTTAAAGCCTCTTGATCCTTTTCTTCAGAAGTCTGCCACAACAATTACAAGTGAAAACTTTAATTTTGGCTTTGTTGAGTGGTCTGAACCTGGAATCATCCCAGCTAGGTTTTGGTTGTGATACGTTTTCTATCCTGCAGATATAATATCGGATGATATTCTCGGAGAGATTTTAAGAGGCTGGTGGATCAATATTCCGGTCCTTGCTATGGTGTGGCAGGCTGAGATAGAAAGGAATCGATGTGGTATCTGAGAAGCAGCCAATTTATTCTGACGGTGACGGTGATTGACAGGTGCGGTCGGCAGGATGAGGTGGTTCACAGCGGAGAGGCGTCAGAAATGGGTCAGAAATGCAAATCCACAAAAAAAACCCACCAGAGTTTAAGTCGTTTTAAAACTCCAAATACACAGTTTTCATGTTAAAAGCAAACTGCACTCTCTGTCAGATCAAAGGTTTTAACCTTAGCAGGGCTTAGAATAAGTAAAACAACACGGTCACTATTTATTTAATAAAAATAAAATAACATAGAAGCTCTGTGTGACAAACTAAATCCATTCATATCAATTTCATAGAAGTAAAGATAATAGTTAGCAGCCATGTGTTGGTAATTCATTGCATTTAATTGATGATAAGGTGAGATGTTTTGAGTATTCAAGTGTGTAAAAGCACAATGCCAAGGAGGAAAGACACCTGCAATGATGTAAGAGAAGCAGCATCAATCTGAATGGTTGTAATGGGTGAGAACCGGTAAGATAATGAACTCAAACAGCTGCAGAATGGCTGAAAAAGAAAAAAAAAATCAAGATGTTGACGATCCAGACCAAGTCCAGACCCCAGCCTGGTAAGGAGGCTGTGATGGATTTACAACCATAGCGACCCAGTATGTACGCTCGCTAACCTGTGGTGTACAGGTAGATGCTGCCACCTGTCCATGGTGAACATCTCTGGATATTCAGATGTTATCAGATGGTCAAGGATATTTATTTAGCTTCACATGATGAAAAAGCATTGTTATTATTGTTTCCAATTATTGAGGATTGGTCTTGAAATTCCTGATCAGAGTTTAAAGGAATCATTTCTAACTTTTTTACAATGCAGAGTTCTTTGCCCAGAGGGAAATTATTAATCCCTACAGTCCCTGAATGCATCCATCCATCTCTCAGCCAGTGGTCAGGAAGCTGGGGGGGATGCATTTCTGATTATCTGCTCTCCATTTGATCTTTCTACCCCTCAGGATTCGGTGAGTCCTCCACCTGAAGCTCTACAGTTTCTGACCGTTTTCCATCCTTTTCCTAAATAATTCCAAATAAAAAGAGCAAAACCTTTCCTGGAGACTAATTCCACAAGCCAAAACCTTCCGGGTTGTTTTCTTACAGCTGGATGTGGCCAGAAGTCTCCTACAGGCTTCAGCTCCACAGTGCAAATAAATCCTTTATAATAATGCAAAGATGTAATAAAATCAGCTGCTATCTACAATCTTGATCTGTTTTGTGTTAAAAAGACACAACAAGGTCCGGTTTGAGCTCCAGAGATGGAGAGGTCAGCGTTGTTGCATCGTGTTGTTTTTGGGGACCCTGAAGCCCTCGGGCTGCGCGCGACCACACAGCAGCATCACGTATTTGATCTGGAGCCGCCGACTGTTTGGATTTCTCTGCACACTTTGATCTCTGCATCCACTCAGCTTCAATGCAGCTTAGCTCTTATCGCTGTCAGGCCAGAGACGGCGAGCATCAAGGCCGCTGTTCAGGGATTTCTGGGCAGCTTGCGTTCCCCCGGTTACCTTCAACATGTAATCCATCACAGATTATCACAGATTATTGATGGGACGGTTTAATTACGCTGCAAGTAGGAATATCTGCATAAAGCCTTCATCACAGGGCCGATCATTAGTTCCAGCCAATCAATGAGCAGAAAATTATATAATAACATAAATAACTCTTAAAATGTTTCTCTACATCAGATGAGGTTGGATTATGATTTTATGATAGAAAAATATGTTTTAAATCTCATTTTGTAGTTATTTTTACTATCAGGTCCACATGTTCAGTTCCTTGTTTATACTTATGGCTAATCAGCCAATCCCATCGCAGCACATTTTAGCAGACTTAAAAGAAGGAAAAACTGTGTTCATGTCACATGAAGCATTTTTAGCCAGTTTACGGCTTAGAAAAGCAGCAGGAAACATTAGTATTAGTACAGTAGTATTAGTATTAGTAGTTTAACTTTTATAAAACCTCAACATGTGGAAGATGAATGGGAAACGTCTGTGTTTGGTGGTGTTCAGGTGCATTGTGATATTAACCCTTTCATGCATTGTCTCCACTACAGTGGGCACCTATCTGACTGCTGTTACCAGTAAAATATCCATTTGTAATTTCACTGCTTCAGGCGACATCAGAGAGTCATGCAATACAGTAATTTACTGTAGAATAAATATTTATATATGTACATCCAGACATTGTAATATAACCATTGTCTTCGTGATAAACAAGCAAAGAGAATGATGTGGCCATATTTTTTTAATAGAATATTCATATTATAGAAATATGAAGAGCATGTTTAATCAATGATTTTGGATAAAATATAAAAATACATGAAATAAAAATGCAAAATGTAATGAAGAAATTAAAAAGCATCCCTGTTTATGTCTATGGAAGTAATTACTGTAAGAAAAAAAAACATGTGGCTCTGTCTCTTAATAGTTCATGTATGAAAGGGTTAATAATAAAGATGCTGGTGTGACATATCATATGTAGGATGTAGGATTCTTAGCAACCTGCTGGTTTTGTAGTTGTTAGCATACTGAGACAGTTAGCAGATCTACTTCTTATACTGAATTAAACCATGATGTGTGACGTTGAAGCTACCTGTCAATGCTTCGAACAGCCAATGAAACGTCTTTATTTCTCACATCTTTAAAAAACTACGTCCCTGTGGCTGCAGAGCCCACTGTGAATGCATCAGAGTGGGACATAAGAAGGAGAATCATTTAATCCTTCGTATTAAAAGCGGGTGGGACGATTGCCCGGAGGACTCGCAGATTTACACCAGCAGACGCAGAGACGCTGATTCCACCGATCCGGCTTACAGATGTACACAGCATCCCATCAAGGACCCCAGGGTGGACCAGGAAGCTGCCTGACTGATGAACAGAGTGTTCATGTGTGTGTGGGCTGATAGAGAACCTCAACACACACACTGGCCGAAGAGCCACCTCTAACTCATTTTATCTGAGCTCAGTTTCTCTATAATCATAATATTTTATGTTGTTTTACTTCTTTTCATTCAGGTTTATTACTGTTTAGTTTTATTTATGTCACTGCTGCTCTGACTTCTTCTTATTGTTTTATAATCTTTGTTTTGACTCCTGTGTTTGACTCTTTCCTCCCCGCGGGGAGCTTTGCCCGCCCAGTCTGGGGGCTGTTGCCCCAGTCTGGGTCACGAGGGTCCTGGGAGACCCTACGGCTGTACTGCAGACCCAGCCGGCCTTGATGTGGGTGGTTGCTGTTGCAACAACCTCTGTGGACATTGATGGATCCCAAAGAGAATGTTTCCTCACAGCAGTGTCAAGCCAGATGTTTATGCTTTTATTTTATTTATTTTTTCCTAAGACACAGATGTTGGGGAGTCATATTTGTGTGTGTGGTTCTTTATTTTTTGTGTGAAAGAGAATTTAATGAGTGCATTTAATTGCTGTTATTATGTGTGTAAGGCTGGTTTTATTTAAAAAGGATGAGTTGTTTTTATTGTGTGGCCTTTTGCATGAAAATCACTTTATAAATAAAGTCTGAATTGATTTGATTAAAGTGGTAGAACTGGAAAAGTTTTGCTTCTTCTTTAAGTCATTATTGTTGCTGTTTTTAAGTGAATTAAAAATAAAACCATCTTGTTTGTGTCGTCTTATTTTAAGTAAGAGAAAGTCTGAGGAAACTATTGAAAACAGCAGGATGAGATGGAGCTGCAGCCTTTACGTGCTCGCTGGTTAGATTTCAGAATAACGCAGTAATTTAAGCCATTAAACGGATTAATCCTCTTCAGCCGTGCTTGACATTTCATTTTCACCCCTCGTTTTTAATAATCGTAATCTCTCACATTAATTTCCCCACTGGTTATTCTGCTTATTCAGAGCTGAAACGACTATTTAAACTGAATTAAATTCTCTGAATTTGCTTAATATTTCTAGTTTCCTGATATGAAACAGGATATTTTCACCCTTCCATCCAGCATCAGGCTCAAGTTTAAGGCATTTTACTGTATAAATCTCTCTAATTTAACTCTTTACTTCTAAACACAACTACATCCCGTTAAAAGCTCTACATTAGCACATGCTCCTGTCAGCTCACTAAACATATCAGTTCTTTAAGAAAAGCAATCAGCGCCTTCTTAGTTATTCTCTCTGAGCGTAACGGAAACAGCAGACAATAACTGAAAGGGATTAAAGCTCATAATTATTTCTGCTCAGAAATCCTTCGGGGAGTCCTTCCAGCTGCAGCAGAAATTATCGTCCTAACAGGACAAATATGAGACAAGGGCCGAATTATTATATGGGTAGAAGAATCTAAAGTATTTTATTCTCTTAAGGCTGATTAATGGAAACATCCTGATGCTCCAGATGTTTAGTCCTGCTGCATGTCTGGATCAGCAGCAGGTCTCCTGGTGTGATGGATCAGTCTGTGGTCCATCTGAAATGTTTAATCCTTCCCTGAAACAGACGATGTGTGATGGAGCAGATGTTGCTCCATCACCTCCATGTCCAGATGTGGAAGCTGAACATGCTTTAGGCTCTGATGCAGAACATCAGATGCTGGACGCTCCCTCTGCTCTTTAGAAGCAGGACATGCTGTCCAGGAAGAAGTTCCCATTTCATCCGTCTAACCAGAAAACAGCACTTTACCTCAGAGTTTTGAGTTTTGGTCCAGAAAAAAACAGCTGTGTTTGCAGATCCTGTTCACATCTGGCTACTTCTCTGCATGGCAGAGCTCTAACCTGCATTTTCACGTTCCAGGTTGACTGTGTTCATGGAGATAGATCTCTGGAAGTCTTGCCGAGTCCATGCACTGGTTTCCAGAGAATCTGATCCCAAGATCACTAACATCTAGTTTTGACCTTCAAGCCTATCCCCTGCGTACAGAGATTCCTCCCAAATCTCTAAATCTTTTTTTATGACATACATGGTTGGATCGTCGGTCTTCCAGCACTTCCATCTTTGCTGCCATCATTTTAAATATATTTCCATCAAATGATTAAAAAAAATTCTGTTTCAATATCTGAAACATTGTTTATGCTCTACTGGGAATAAAATATGGATTTATAAGATTTACCGATCTTTGCATTCTGTTTTTATATCTGTCATAAGCCTGAATAAGAAGTCAAATTATTAACAGCAGAGAAATAAATTTAAAAAAACACTACATAAAATTATTTTTAAAAATCCAATAAAGTTCACAAAGTTAGTAAAACTTTAGAAAAACAGCTGATTTTTGCCTGCTGTTGCAACCGCAGTTAAACAAAAATGATTATTTTGTAAAACTTTACTACATTTCCCACAATGCAACATGAAATAATTTTACTTTATCTAAGTTAATACAGGATCATTATTTCAAGACTCCAACATGACAGTTTGAAAAACAGAACAGAAAGAATAAAAATAGAAACTCTATAACACGAGTGTAGTTTTACTTCCCTCAGGTGCTGCATCTTTCAGATACAGTGACCCAAAGATTTGTGTTCTCGTCACGTTGTGATTGGAGAGAATCTGCCGAGCTGCCAGGAGGAGGACAGCCGACCGCCTGCAGCACAGAAAAAGTCCTCTGTAGACCAGCAGCACATGAAAGAGACCTCCACTATCAGTCCATCGCAAAGCATCTTTTTATTTTATAAAAGGTGCTCAGGGGGCGTTTGAGGAGGAATGAGTGTGTGTGTGTGTGT
>JAVQJG010072697.1:0-13475 GCA_036024015.1 Craterocephalus amniculus | reverse complement strand
GAAAAACCGCTGTTAGATGAGCTGCACAGTCCGATAATTTTCCTGGCGTCATTTCTGGCGTCTCCGTGGACAGGCAGTGATAATATGGGGTTTTTGCCAGCACTGCTGCAGCAAATAATTAACAATAAATCCACTTCAGAAATGGATAATTTACAGTATGTCTTTGTCTATTTATTGATTTTCAGGAATTTATATTGCTCTCATTCATTGAGGAGTAGCTACAGTTCATAATGTGTATTATTGCTGATCCGTAATCACTAAGCTAATCATAATACAGTTGAAATTAAATGAGAAATACTTTATTAATCCCAGCGGGAAATACAATGTTGTAGTAGGTATTGTTTTTTGTTTTTTTTTAGTTGTAGAATAAAGAAAAAAGACAATATATTCATCAATCGCAATTATTTGTCTGACAATTAATCGTCTCCAGAAATTCCTAATCGTGACAGCCCTACTAAGGACTCTGAATTTTTAAAAAGATACTTCCTATCTTAATGAATGATGCTAATTGTTACATTTTCCATGGACATTATTCCCTGATGTATTATCCATGCATGGCGATGTGTTGTCTTTGGTGTACCTGTCAGTTTGCGTGAGCTACTGCCTGAACTAGGTGCAGCTGAATGTGTGGACACGTGGAAGGAAAAAAAAAAAGAAAGTTTTTGTCTGTTTTTTGTTGTACTTCCACAGAAGTGATTATTTTAATGTAATATAAACAGGACCATTCTGGTAGTTCTGGTTTTTAGTAAATGATAGATGGGGACAAATATGGGCATAAATAAACTTAGAAATAGCTGAGTTGACAGCTATTTCTGCTTCAATATGGCTTTCAAACAGGTGTTTATGCAGGGGACCCTGAATGAAAACAGACATGTACTGAATCAGATAGCAATATGGAGGTGACTGTTGTATCACAATGAACAATTAGTAATTAGTAACAACACTAAAGCCACTCTTTTCTCATGAGCTCCTGAGATTTTTCAAAACGAAAAACAGTTTTGTGTTGTTTTCTAATACGTATCACTTTCTCTGAATATGTTTCAGCATGAAATAAGTACAGAAAAATATTATCAGCATTTTATCAGATGTTATCTGTTTGCCTGAAGATAGTTTCAAACATGTGTTACTCATTCAGCATTCCAGAAAAATGATTTGTTACACCTTTGGTTACAAAGAACAGCAGTGAATGATTCCTAAAACGTTTTACTGTGTGAATATGTCACCCTAAGTTACTCTTTCTGCTGTATTTTTTATATAAAGTGACCTATTTCTTAGAAGAATCCTCATGTTTTGGCCTGCAGTATCAGCAGCCATGTGAAAGCAAAGATGATTGATTTAGTCAAGAAGATAAATAATCTTTGATCAGAGTTCAAGATTTAATTGAAAAAGGGGGAAAAGGGATTTTGATAACTTGCCACAAACTGATTTATCTACTAACATCACATGATTTAATTTCAGTTGTATTTCATCAAACCTCCCCCATCATGCCCAGTGAAAAAACAGTGTGTGCGCACAACCACGAGTTTTTGAAGAGAGGATAGAGAATCATGGGTAATGCACAAAAAAACAAGGGACAAGATGCACTGTAATATTTATGTGCACTTTGACAAGCTTGCTTTTTATACTCTGTAAGAGGGGGTGGGGACAGAGCGGTAAAAAAAAAAAAAAGCCCAGTCTCAGATGTTGACATCATCATACTGAGGAAACAAGTCAGCCACCATTATGGGAGCTGAAGAGCTTGATCTGTAACAGGGCGCCGCTTCAGCTGCGACCCACAGCCTGAACCGTGTGAATCTCACCTCCTACATTTACCTTAAAAGCCTCCACTCAGTTGCTGCACTCTTATTCGCTTTATGCGGAGCTTTCACAGGATGAATCTGCCTGTACTGTTTCTGCACGGAGGAAAATGCCGGTTGCAGAGGAGATTGCTGCGTCCTCAGCTCATTCCGTGGTTTATTCATTGCTGTACCTTGGCTTCAGAAATGCAACGAATATACACTTATTGGAGGCTTTTTTACAGTGTTACAGGTGCAGTAGCCTGAAGCTACAGACACTGTGTGTGGAGGTGTGTGTGTCCTGCTGGAAGCTGAGGTTGTCATACCCCTGTGGTCCATATGGTCTTTGTCAGAGGCCCTGCCAGGGCTCAGCCCTGTATCAGCTCGCTGGCTCTCACTGCCAGCCAGGGGAAGAGAGGAGAGGAGAAAGGAATAGGGAGGGCAATGCTGTTTGTTTGTTTGCTTGTCTGCTTTGTTTTATTTAAGAGGTTTTTGCTGATCACAGTAGAGACTGGCCTAGAAATGTGTCAGTGCTGCACAGGACAGACCAGACTCCTGAATCAGCGATGGAAGCTTCAGATTCTTTTTGTTCAGGAAAAAAAGAGACATACACGTTCAATGGGATGCAACAGTGGTAAATGCAATAACACTTGTACTGTTAATTAAATAAGCACACACTTTTCTGCTTTGCTGGACTGTATTTAGCAAGAATGTGCTAGCATCCTCAGCAAAAGAACAGTAGTTCCATCACCCACATGCCGCCACGAAATATGTGTATATCCAATCAATATTGGTAAAGAGTCAGCCCCTTCTGCCTCCTGACTCCTCTTCATTTCTGTGGGGGTGTGTGGGTGCTTTCAGCAGTGCTTGTTTTGTTATTGCCTTTTATTCAACCATCATATCAATTGTTATTTTGGTAACACTCGAGAACAAGGTTCACAAAATCCTATACAGCAAGTAGCCCCTCCCCCCAACAAACTAAATGAGGGAAAAATCTAAATGTCTTCATCATTAAAAGTATGAAGATGTGTTTATCTAAACTGCATTTGATTACTAATTTTTTTTAAAAAGTTGAAGTAAATCACATTTACCTGCTATTTTAAGTTTAGTCATGTAATACCTGCATTTCCGGTTTCAAATAATCCCAGTTTGTTTTCCTAGCTGCTTCCTTTTTACTGTATTTAAACGCTTTTGAGACGCTGCCAATCACACCTATCACTTCCTGCTGACATGTTTCACTTAACAGCTCCTCTGTGCCTCAAAAGGCTCTTAATGTCTCCTGTTTTAAATAGGCTTTTAATTTGACACATCTGCAGACGAGTTCTAGTTAAATTTGCTGCAATTTAATGTTCTTTGGTAAAATGTTGGAGATAAAGTGATTGGAATCGGTTAGCAGAAGAGAAAAACTTAGCTGAAAAGAAAATCAGAGGAGCAGTGTAGTGCATTTTATCATGAATGTAGTCCCTGCATTTTAATGAGAGACGATGTATGAACACTCCGTTTTTACTTATTTATATCACTTCAGTTACTGAAAGCCTAACTATTATTTTGGTGCCTCCTCCCTCTCCTGGAATTGGTTGAAACTGTCAAACCTCATATCTACTCAAAATTACATACTAATTGTTTTTATTTTATTGGGATGAGCTTTTTATAACTCAGTAAGCTGTGATATTAAATGCTGCCAAAATGAGTAATTGTGGAAGAATAATTCGATATGTGTGCATGAAACTTGGGTCATTTAATTACTAAATGCCATAGAGACGTTTCAGTTAGCAACACAAACATCCTGAACCTCAGTCTTGCACATTTCTTTTAAGGTGTCTTTGATTATTTTTTTAAGAAATAGTTGATAACTTTTGGTTAATTGGAAATTATTTTGGCTGTGGAGACCAATTGCTAACATGCATGCACAACTCTAATGCTTCAGTCTCTCCCTTTGGCTCTGGCATATGCTTTGCCAAGAAGAGCAAAGGGGTGACAGTCAAGTTAATTTCTGTCCCTCAAAAGTGGAGTTTTAATGTAACATAGTGGAGCCTTTACTGGAGGGTTACAGCATTGTTTCATGTTGGAAGTTCCTGCAAGTTGCTCTTTAAACTCTGTTTGAAAACTAGGGAGAATGAAAACTTCAGATGGTTTATAAGCTTCAAGTTTGCTTTGAACATGTTTTTGCCACTTCTGTGTTTGACCTTTGCAAATTTACATGTTTTAATATTTTGCTGCCTCCAGGGGCCAGAAATATGTATGGACCAATCGGAGCAGTGGGCTGCTATGATTGGGCTGTTGTTGCTGTTGGTCATTACCTCTTTCCTTGCTTTAGAAAAGAAAGAAGTCATGCAGAAATTAATCTCTATTGCATTGAAAAACAAGAAAAAGAGCTATCTATTTATTTATTTGTTTATGATTCATAGTATGTATTATTTTCTTTGCTATGAAATCTGAAATTATTCCCTGATGGACTGGGCAAATTTTCATTCATTTAGCATTTCACCTACGTGTAGCATCTTTTCTAAAGTGATCCACTCACATGTGGGCACTTAACACGCACATGAGGACACATTTTGTGTTGTTTTGTTGTTAACTTGTGCTATATATAAAACACTTCATGGCATTAAATTGGATTTTATTTCCAGGTGTAAATACACACTTAAAGCTGTCCATTTGTGGTCATGTCACCCAGGATGTACAGTAGCAGGTCTGAAAAGCCTTCCTGAAGCTTGTTACATCCTCCACAAGCAGCAAGAAATTTGTTCTTGTTTTCGAGGCCGTCAGAACAAGACAAAAGTTATTTTTCAGCAGGGCATTTCATCCTCCACGAGAAGCAGCGTGCGAGATGGGGCGGGGGTTGCTGCGGGGGGGGGCAATGAGCCTGTTGACCCGGTTACTTTTTATTTTACGTGAAGATTGGTCTGTGACAGTGCAGGACTGTGTAAGCGGCAGTATCTGTGTCTTTATTTTCCGTTAGTTAGAAAAGTTTTTTACTTTCTCACCACCTCGATCAGCTATTAGTAAGAGCTGTTCATTCATCCTGGGTCAGCAGAAATGCGGAAGTCATTATGTCCCCCTTCATGCTTTCAAACCTTATCTATACCCACCTCACATGTCCGACCATTCATGCAACACTGCTCGGAGCCCCTTGAGAAAACAGTTCGGCCAGCTCGATGCGTCAAGAAGTTTCCTCATTCACATCCGGCGAGAACAAAGTTCTCGCTTCTCGTGGAGTATGTAGGGGCCTTTAAATCGTTCAGTGTTGAGGACCTAAGGATTTTTGTACTTTAAAACACTGTTTTCTATCACATTACATGCATATAGTTAGTAATTTGCACTGATTTTCTTGAGTACACTGCAGTGCTAATTGTAGTGGAGGGCTTTAAGCATGTTTGGCAGGAATTTATCTGAGCTTCAGTCACTGAACAGATTTTTTTTCAGGTAAAACACTCCAAAAAAAAACAAAAACATTGTCCTGTCATCCATTTTCCTTCAGCATGTGTGTCAGTGTGTGTGTATGCCAAGTTAATGTGCATGCATTTGTGTGTATGTGTGTGTGTGTTTGTAGGGCATTTGGAGAAGCAGTGCGTTTCTTACAGTACCATGTGTAGTTGCTATGAGTGCCATCTCTGTCTAATGCATTATCCAAGCAGCCCTTCAGCCATTTGGTCTGGCCTCTCATTGCGTGTGTGTGCTCTCACTATTTTTCAGTGTTCCCTTATTTCTGTCGTCCCCCTCCCATCTTGCTCTGCCCTTTTCTTCCTCCATTCTTTCTTTTTACAAACATTGTATGAATAAAAGGTTTCATTTTTGGAATTGTAGAGCAGCAGTCCGACAGGATGCAAAACCAAAAAAGCAGCTCTTTGGATCTGTAGTAATCAGCAAGCATGGTCAAATATCATTATGAAGATATAAGAGATCATGTCATGTTTCCTAAGCTGCTGACATCACAGAGTGTTTCCATCCCTGTGTCCCTAAGTGGTTGAAAATATTTCTAATGTTAATTTTAATATTGTTTTATTGATCAGAAATAAAAGTCATCACAATCAGAATGCATTTATTACAACAATTATATTAGAGATGGTGAACATTTTGAGTTGTAAAAATATCCTCTAATCTTTTGAATGAGGGTTTTTTAGAAGGTTGATGAAATTCTTGTTGATTGGTTTTAAGACATGCTAAAGACAAACCCCAGGTTGTGTAATAGATTATGCAAATGTAATTATTTAAAGCTTTTTTTTTGGTCAAAGTGTTAGCCAGAGTCATCATTCTTGTTAATGTTCATAGTGTTCTCAACTCTGGGTTAGAACATTTATTTTGAGCTCTTATTGGTTTAAAAACATTCACTTCTTCCTATTTTAAGACTTTAATGTAGAAGCTATAGACATACAGTACTGAATCGACATATATTTGTCTTACATGTACCCACTGTTTCCCCCACTGAGCGGACCACTAATGTAATCCAGGCCTGTGCCTGTTTTATGTACACAGAGCCACAGACAGTATATAAACATGCCCCTCCATGTATTATCGGTCATTTGTATTAGTGATAATTGATCCCATCTGTTAGCTAGGTTTGGAAAAAAAAGGAACATACATAACAAATTTCTGAGACAGAAAGGTTAAGAAGAACAAGCCCTTAGCATGTCATGGATAAACAGAACAAGCAATCCCAGCTTAATATTGTGCATTTTATTGGACTGCTGGTAGACCATCTCAACTCTGCAACTGTTTTATGGACTTCATTACTTTTGTTTTCCTTTGTGTATTTGTGCCTTTTTGTTAATATTTCTTCAGAATGAGGCACATCTTCTCCCAGCACATGTCAGAGCTGAATTCATTTTTATATCATTACCTTTACTTGTGTAGATTGAAGCACTACAAACCTTTTAAATAATCACGTTGTCTCAGTACTTTTACTGGATGGCTGTTTGTAAGGTTGGAATTTAGGGTTGGGGGTTTTCAGAAATCTTACTAGATTTAAAAAGCAGCACCAGAAACCAGTCAGTCAGTTTAACCCAGTGTCTCTAACAGTATTGTTACTGGAGTTTGGACTTACTGCTTTTCAGCTTAACTCAATGAGTGTGTGTTTTCTTCGTTGTAATCATTTTATAGACAAATGACTGATAAGAGCCATCATCATTGGTTGAGAAAATAGTAAAAAAGATAAAAGATTAATGTATTTCACCTCAGTGTGTATTTTATCTGGCTTTAAAGGGAAAGGAATTAAATGTCTCACCTTGTTTTCTCAGAGAAAAGCACATATCTCTGGTCTAACTGAATTAAACTCAAGCCTGGTTTAATAAGATGCTTCTTGATTACGGTAAGATGAACGTTTTAGACTTGTTTGTACTTCTGTGCAGCCGTATAATCACTCTGCCACAGCTGATGCCTTCATCGTTTTGTGGTGGTGTTGGCACTTGTGATTGTCAAGGCTCTTAGATGAAGAGTTTTGATGTATTGCCTGTGTTTGATAGCAGTGTGATAGTTAAATGCTTGGCTACCAAACCCAGTGATACGTTACTAAACGTGGCTTAACGTTGACCTGTCAATTAAGACCTTTAGTCTGCACCAATGTTGCATGTAAATAACTAAAGATATACACTTAATGTCATTCAGCTTAGCCCACCAGGCCATACTGGTTTTATGCAGGTTATTTAGAAATGTATAACATGATTTATAGATTAGAGCTTTTGAGTAGATGGTGACACAATCATTATAATCTTTTGCAAATGTGTTAGACCTGCTTTTGATTTTTTGTCACACAGTCTTTTTAATTTTATGTCAAAACTGCTATTTGTACCAGTTACTAATGCACTGCATGCATATCATCATACACTGCTGTAGAGGCTGACTATGCAGAAAAGCTGACATCACTTCTGCAAAAAAATGGCTGCAAATAAAATGGCCAAAGATTTCTCTAAACTCACATTTGACTTTTCTGACATGATGCTGTTTCTTTTCTGCTCTCTTTTCTCACAGTGTAAAAGGTCTGTGTTTGGTATTTGTGTTGCCTTAAGCTCAGATTTCACAAGTTCAGACATGCAAGGAAAGAACAAAGCAGATATTTGTGTTGTAATGTGCTACACACAGCTGTAAGAAATAATTAGGAAATCCAGAGTTGCGTCTGCTTCAGATTGCGGGGACGGACTTGCTCTTTTGTCAACACAGTTAAAACACAACATGGCCTTTTCCTGCACTGCTTTTCAGGGTGTTACTGAGTTGGGAAGGCTGAAGTTAATATGATATTTTTATAATTGTTTGTTGAGACTTTAACAAGACTTTAATACATCACTGTGACTAAACAGTAGGAAGTGTCATGTCTCTGTAAACATAAAGCAAAACATGCCAGCTGTATTTGCATTTATTGTGACAGCGAGGGTGAAGAAGGTTGCACTGATGCATCAAATACCTGCACATTTAGTTAAAAGTGATGGATGAATAATAGATTTCTTTTTTTCCCTTATTATAAAGACATTTGTTGAATTTGATGCATACAATTCAGGGGGTATTGAAGATAGTGTGCATAGTGTGTTCTGCACTTGCTCATATTCAGCTTAGAATAAGTTATTTGATCATAACAAACTACTTCAATCTATCCAAATGACGACATAAAAAAAGGAAAAGTTGGGCTTTTCTGTTTAATGAGGATATTTGATATTGTAATATTATTTACTTTTAATACTCAATATGTGATATTACTTAATAGACTGAAAATGAGAGAACATGATTTGTATTAGACAGTTCAAGTGTCAAAAAATGTCCACATGCATGTCTTATTTTACTACCTACCATTCATAATTCTGCATCTAGCTTCATTTTTATGTATCTAGAAGAGAGTATAGATGGATCATCATCTAACAAAGCCAATTCCTTATTTCACAATTTTCAATACAATATAAGGAATCAAAGCAAAATTTAATTGCTTCTCCCCTTGCCAGTGCTGCACCTTTTCCCCAGTTTTAATGAAATTTTGCAGATCTTGCTGGCAAACAGACAGCAACAGTAACTCTGCTCGCCTCCTGCCTTGATGGAGGACTTCTGTTTTAGTTGCTTAGGAGTAAAGCTCAGCCGTCTATTTAAATGAACATGTCGATAATTGTTAAGCCCAAGCATTTTGCATTTGGGTGTGCATCTTTCCAAATGCACGTTTTGTTATGTTGGTTCAAATGAACAGTGCGCGCTCCGGCATAAATTTAGAAAGACATAAAGACATCATACTGATTGCCATATGTCATGAAAATGCTCGGCCCATATGTCCAGAATGTCGAGAAAAGCAGTGACGAGCGCTCCCCAAATGCGAGCGAGTGTCTTTGTGTGTCGTGTCGTTTTTGGCTCCGGTGATGCAAGAGAGGACGAGAGGCACGGGAGGGAGATCGGAGGAGAGGAAAGGATGGGAAGCGGGGGAAAAAAGGAGGTGAAGAGATGAGAGGTGTGGCGCGAAGAAAGGGATGAGCCAGTAAAGAAGAGGAAAGGCAAAGGAGGAAGAAGGGGGAGGAAGGGAAAGCAGAGAGGAGCCTGTGCTCAGACACTGTCCTGCGCGTTGCCATGGTGCAGGCTAAGTCAGAGCTGCACAGAGGCTTTGCTGCTCAGCTAGCTAATTACCACAGACTGCAGTGCTGATACGCAGGCCACTGGAAGCTTTCTGCCTCTCAAAGAGCTGTGTTTTTCATCCTCTCATTAACACGAGTGTACATGTCAAAGTGCAAATACTATTTAGCATGTAGAAAAATGTGTATGTGATACTGTAGAAGCACCAAGTGAAAACACAAAAATAAAAATGGGTATGTTGTTGAACATTATTAAACATTGTAGCGGTGCTCAGCTGTGACGGAAATGTCCACTTTTGTAATATAAAGAGCTCTTCCAGTCCGCAGCGTCACGTCCTGATCAGCCTGCTTATAAAACCCAATATGGGCCATTGTAGATAAATGCTCACCATTAAAAATTTCCAATTATGTAATGCATATGTTCACTAGGACATCTCAGCAGGCGGGAGTCAGGGAGGGGAGGAAAGGGGACTGTGAATGACAGGAGTGATGCAACACCGTTTCATGCACTCAGACATTCAAGAAAATTTGTGTTGCTGTTTTTAATTATTCATTCCCGGGCTGAATTTCTCCGGTGCCATTTACATTTAGTGTATTGGGTCATAATGTAATTGAGCTGCTTGTTTGTTTTTTTTACCATTTTAAAAGAAGCAAATGTTGAGTTTTTGTCTGTTTATGCACAAACATATTTTTGAAGTTGTGTACCATCAATGTGTTTATTCCATGAAATATTGCATCAATTGTTTATCCTAAGAAACTATTTGACTGAGTAAAACCAAATCCTCAGTGAAATTGAATTACTATTTCAATCTCATGATGGTTTTTGTTTGCTGAGCTTTGTGATTCAGCTGTAAGACATCTGTATTGGATTTCAGTTTGTTTATTGAGGGTGAAGAGCAGCATATTAGGTTTTTTCTTTGTCCTTTTTTGGCTTTTTTGTGCTTGTTATTAAACATCTGTTTGGGGCCTTTCCCTGTTGCAGCTTCTTATAATATTTTTTTAAATCTTTGTCTTGCAAAATAGCTGAAAAGTTGGGAAAATCCATGACAATATTTTACAAGTAAACAGTGGAGAATGTTTTTTTTTTTCATTCCTGGACAAGGCATAAAATATTTGGCCAATTATTTATGCCTTATGCCAGCAAATTTGCTGGGTTAGCTAAATTTAGCACAAAGACCAATAGAAAGAAATATTTTATTTCTGCAAAGATGAATTAAACAAAGGAAATGCAAAAGTCAGGCTAGCCATTCTGACAAATATGTGAAAGTTGTTGACCTGGTGGTTCCACTTTTAGAAAGAAGTCAGCTCTTGCATGGCCTGATCTGCCTTCGTAGCTTTGTACCTGCTGCATAAGGCTGGATGTAGGCACTTCTTCCATGTGAAATGCTGCCTTCTGCATATGTGCAACAATGTTTATGCTGATCATATGGAAACTTATTAGAGGTAGCTTTCCACAGAGATGGCAGAAAGGGAGGCACAATCTGTTTAAAATTAGCGGCAAGTCGTCAAAAATGGAGACAGAACACAACTAGCCAAATGTAGGGTCTTTTTTCATGACATATTCTCTTCTGCTCCTTCTTGGAAGCTTTTTAATTTGCTGCACTCTTTAATCCTCATATCAACACATTTTAGAACAGAAAAGTGTTCTTTATGCGACTGTGTTCATTTGTGTTCTAATGGCTGTGATCAATTACATTTTGTCTTTCTACTCTATCCAACACAACAGGTGTGTTGTGTTTTGACAGCCAGCTGGTATACAGCGTTTTATCACAGGATCCCCTGTTAGAAGTCTTAGCACATTAAAGCTTTGAGTGTTTTCAGATCAGTGTGTCACCTCTGCCGTTCAGTAAGATGGCTGCTCTGATCTTGGCTAAGCTGCATTCTTTAGGGGGACCGTGCGTCTTGCCTAAGCGCAACCTTAGGAGGAAGAAAAATGGCAAGTATGGACCCCTGCACAGGCAGGCAGATTGATTTGGCAATCATCAAAGTGCGGCGAACTTTAAAACAATGCCCCGTTCTTTTTCCCTCTGCTGTTTGGCGCTAAATACATCAGCATATGGATAAATGTGCTCATGTATTCATAACTATCAGAGGGAAACTAGAGGCACGGCTCTTGTTTTTGTTGCATCGCCTGTTGTCCTACTTACTGTAATTTTTCGCCACTTTCAACACCTACACTTTTTGCGAGCCAAAACTCAGGCAAGGGTAGTGAATGGAGATATGCGAGTGTGTGGGCGTTCCCTAGTGGAGCTTATCGAGGAGCATGAAACCTCAGCCATGACAGTAAGATCTGTGCTTCTGCATATGTACTGCTTTTAGCCTCCAGTGACATGCAGACCACTTTGGACTGTAGGTCCAAGTAACTTTTTTTAATTTATTCAATGTTGTCTCTAAAGCTGACTTCTAAGGGTTCATCATTTTCTCTCTGTACTGACGTTTTAATGTCTCATGATTCAAATTGTAAGCTAGCACAGGCTAAGTCATTATTTATTATAGTCCGAACAATACAGTCTCATTTTTTGAATCAGAAAATGTGTGACTGTGTGAGGAAAGTCATGTGAAATTATATTATGTAAGAGAAAAAAAAATTTGAAGGTCTTAAGTATAGTTGTGGCCTCAAGAGTAGGGGAGGGGTTGCAACATTAAGCGGTGTTGAGGCAGGAGTGCAACCAAATTTTTTCAATTTGTAATGCAAAAAAAGAAAAAATATTCTAAAATTGGAAGCGTGTGATTGCAGCTCAGATTGTGTTCTGTGATGCTCTGGAAATGGACGAGGGAAATGAAGGTGGAAAAAGATAAACGGAGCGCAGTGCTCTCAGGAATGGGAAAAGCGTTTGGTTTGTTTGGTATTACTTTGATTCAGATTGTTAAGTTTTATGTAGTTTTTGTTGCTGTGAGATGCTTTTGTGAAGAGAGTGACGATATCACAGACTAACAACAAGGCAGCTTTTGTTCATTTTAGTTTAATAGTCAGCTAACTTACATGTTTATCATTGTTAATATATGTTTATATAGTAACTGCAGCTGTTGGCCTTGTCTCATGCACTGTATGTAAAAGATTTATTAAGCCAACAGACCAAAATGATGTGACTTAAAATGTATTACCAACCATATCTCCAGCTCAAATAGACTCCTATTTGAAGTACATCAACTTCCCCTTAGATGTCAAGTCTACAGCTTCACCTTAGACTTAGCTTTATGGTTATTTAATATGCACACGATACAGAACGAGATTTGGTTTCCTTGACTAACTGACAGTTTAAAAGACGTTAAAAATGTGCTAATAAATAGTAGAAAAATATAAGGAAATTCTGTGCAAATGTATGATACTGTTAACATGTCAATTGTTTATTGTTTATTTATTAGGATCCCCATTAACTGCAGCAAAGCTACAGCTATTCTTCCTGGTGTCCGATACATAATAGATGCAACATTACAATAAAAACAAGAAAACATAGGAGGTGCAAAATGTGCAATATGTGCAAAATGCATTTTCTCTAACACAGCTAGTTTGGTGTTTGTCTTGTACCATGCTGTACTCTGAGCTCTCTATGGCCACTGAAAGTCAGTCGGAAACTGACTCTTGCTCTGTCTCACATTCTCCAATAATTTTCTCTTAGACTTTTTTGCATCATCCACCATGGGTGTTCAAAATAGACTCTGTCTTGATATCCAGTCGCTGTCGCATCATGTGGTGCTGTAAAGTGCAACGTAGTAAAGAGGCGCTGTGTCCTGGAAAAATAGATGTGAAGTGTTGTTTCTCAGCCTTGGGAGGCCGCTGGCCAATGAGGGCCCAAGGGCTGTCCATATAAAATGACACTGTGCCTTCAAAACAAGTCAGGAACACATATTGCTGGTTAGAAAGTAACATAGTGCTACTTTAAGCTATGGCTTTACCCCGCGTTCACACCAACAGCGGCATATTGCGTCCGCGCATAGATTTGTACGCGCGAATACCGAGTGTCAACTCGCTTGATTTGAGCGTTTTTTACGCGAGAATGAAGCTTTTTTTCCGCTAGAATGAAGCGCGTACAAAAACGCTCTACTCGCGAGTCAAACAGCTGTTCACACGTAATCAACATAGCAGCCAAGGCGGTGACAAGTAATGAGAACTACCAGAGAGTTGCTGTGTTTTACCTTCTTCTGAAGTTTGTAAACCGAAGAC
>JAVQJG010072685.1:0-13871 GCA_036024015.1 Craterocephalus amniculus | reverse complement strand
AGCTGCTAATGGCTAGCGTTTGCGGCTAACCATTCAGTCAAATCTAACCAATCTGAGGTCCTTCGAGCCTTTCCACACGAAGCTCTTCCAGGAGGCACATCCAGGAAGCTACCTGGGCTGCACAGGTGCAGCTTGTCTTGGCTTCCTGCTCCAGCCTTGATCCTCATTTAAATGAGTCACTGTGCAGTTTTATCATGGGCTGTAAATCCCTGTCTACATATAAAAGTGATTTTCTAGCTCAGAGGCTGTTTGCACTTGATATTAAAAACTGAACCCATGTGGATCGTTGTAAAGGCCTCACCGTCATCTCCTGCGAACTCCTGTCTCAGGATCTCACATCCCAGCCAGGGATTAATGGGCCCAGTAATTTTTCTCTCATAGCACACAGTCTGATATCAGAACTGTCTTTCCTCTCTGTTATCAGATCCATTTTACAATCGCAACACTTGTTTTTAAGTTTCTTTAAGGGATGATGCCATCTTATTCATCCAAGCTTATACAGCTTCAAACTCCTTCCGGGGCTTTGGGTTTATGAATGAGCTGTTATAAAGCAAGGCAAGGCAAGGCAAGGCAAGTTTATTTGTATAGCACATTTTCAGGTTCAAGACAATTCAAAGTGCTTTACATAAAACATTTTTTGGAAGTCCTGTTAGAAGACCATTACAGTAATTCAGTCTACTGGAGATGAATGCATGGATGAGTTTCTCCTGGTCTTTCTGGGAGACTAAACTTTTTATTCTGCTGATGTTTCTGAGATTATAAAAAGCTGTCTTAGTGACGGCTGTGATGTGGCTGCTGAAAGTCAGATCTGAGTCTGTCAGCACACCGAGGTTACGAACCTGCTCAGTGGTTTTAAGAGACCGAATCTCCAGATGTTTACTGATGCTGACCCTCCACTCTTTGCTACCAAACAGAATTATCTCAGTTTTATCTTCATTCAGTTGTAGGAAATTCTCTTTCATGCAGATGTTATTTGCTCCAGACACTGACACAGTGAGTCTATCGGGCTGCAGTTTTCTGGTGATAAGGCGCATAGAGTTGGGTATCGTCTGCATAACTGTGCTAATTAATATTAAAATTCTGTAATATTTGACCTAAAGGGAGCATACACAAGTTGAACAGAAGGGGTCAAAGGACTGATCCCTGGGGGACTCCACAAGCCATGGTCACTCTCTCAGATTCATAGCTGCCGATCTTCTAAGTAAGACCTGAACCAGTTAAGGACTGTTCCAGAAAGTCCATGTTTTCCAGCCTGTGCAACAGGATTCTGTGATCTACAGTATTAAAGGCAGCACGGAGATCCAGAAGAACCAGGACTTGACCAGAATCAGTGTTCAACTTGTTGTCATTTATCACTTTGACCAGAGCTGTTTCAGTGCTGTGATGGTGTCGGAAGCCTGACTTGAATTTATCAAGATTTTCATTTTCATGTAAAAGGTCATTTAGCTGGTTGGATACAACTTTCTCAATGATCTTGGATATAAAACAGAGGTTAAAAACAGGTCTGTAGTTGTTCATTATAGAGGCGTCTAGAGTCAATTTCTTTAGGAGTGGTTTAACGGGAGCTATCTTTAGTGACTTGGGAAAAATCCCTGATACCAGTGAGTAGTTTACTGTAAGTAGGAGGTCATTTTCTAGGGAAGTAAAGACTAATTTTAAAAAGTCAGATGATATCGTGTTCAGAGTGCATGTTGTTGTTTTCAGATGCCAAAGTGTTTCCTTCAGGGATTATAAATCAACCATGTTAAATTGGAACAAAACACCAGGGATATTTCTTGGTTTTATACACTGACCATTTATCTTCTCTGACTGTGTGGCATTAATATCTTTGTCTAATTGTTTTAATTTTTTTACTGAAGAAATTGGCAAATTGGTTGCACTTGAAAAGAAGCTCTGGGGTTATCTGTTTAGGAGGGTTTGTCATAATGAACAGTGTGTGAGAATTGTTGACATCCTTGTTAATCAGTTCAGATAAATGCAGGTCTCTGGCCTTACTCAGCTCATTGTTATAGATATGCAGGCTTTGTTTGTACAGCTCATAGTGAATCAGAAGTTTTGTTTTCCTCCACCTGCGTTCAGCCCTCCTGCATTCTCTCTTCCTCATGGATCATCCTCATGGACCATCATCATCATGGAGAAACACCATGATTTCTGTTTCCTCAAGGTGCTCTTACTTGTTATTGGTGCAATAGTGTCAATTACATTCAAGATTTTTTAATTAAAATGATCCAAGATTTCATCAATTGACTCTGCGTTTGTTGTTGGTAACGTAGTGATGGCCTTGGTAAATTCAACACTTGTTCTGTCACCGATATACCTTTTCCTCACTGAGAGGCAGGATCTTTGAACTTTATGAGTGATCAGTAAATCAAAGAAAACACAAAAATGGTTGAACAGGGCCAAGTCAGTGACTACAACAGAGGAAATATCAACACCTTTAGAAATAATTTGGTTGAAAATTCCGCCGTAAATATGGGTTGATTCTGTCACATGAGTCAGTAGACCAAAGATGTCCAAAGTGGAATAAAATTAATTGGAATTACGGTCCGTAATGTGATGATAGCATAGATTGGCAAAGTTCAATGAAACTATGTAGATTGATAACCGATAAACGTATTGATCGATTGTTTCATTACACCTCCATTGTTCAGGGTAGTTTCACTTGCTATGACAAAAACCATGTGTATCAAACCAACCATGTTCTTCTTAATTTGTTAGCCTAGCGACATATTTTGAATTGGATCAGTTTTGAGTGAAATTATAGCACACAGCTAAAACTGAGGTTTTGGTCCATTTGGTTTTAAATTGTTTTTTTTGTCACAGTTATGGGGGAAAAACATTCATGTCTCAGCAAAGTTCCATTCACTTTGGTCCTCACAGAGAGAAATATAACAGTTACTGAACTCTTGTAAAGTCACCCTTGGCAGGAGTTTTTGTTGACCACTGTTACTGTCACACACACACACAAAATCCTACTTTTCTAAGGAGGCTGACCAGCTGTCTATCATTGGTGCACACATATGCAAATTCTTATCCATTCCATGACAGACTCACTCAGCCCTGCATTGTTTTCAGGGTCTCAGTCTGTGTTTTAATGTGAGGTTGCACTCATCTCATCTGTTTAGCATTGTTTCTGCCTCCATCCCTCTGATTTCTGTTGTATTTCAATTCTTCTGTAACTGCTCGATATCACAAACTAACCAATTTAGAGAAGCCGCCCTTCACCGACATGTCCAAGTCAGCAGTTTTGGCCAGAAACACCGCTCACAGCCGCGGTTTGTAGGCTTGTTGTAATGTGCATTGATTGCCCTGGTAAACTACAACTGTAGCGCAGCTCTTTGACTCTGAGCTGTATCTAACATAACATCCACATTTAGTCATTTAGTAGAAGCTTTTATCCAATAACTCATACCGGTGAAAGAACAACATTTAAGTTCCAGTGCAGTAAAAAAGCCTGGAGGGCTTAATCAATATAGATACACTTTATCATTTCCATCTGGCTAGTACCAGGTTGGATCTTTTCTTCCTTTAGAACTGTCTTCATTCTAGGTGGCAGAGATTCTGTTGAAATTTGCTCCATATTGACATGATAGCATCTCATGCTGTTGCTGTACATCCATAATGAGAATATCCCATTCCACCACGTCCCAAAAATAGTGGACGGAATTGGTAAAATATTGGATTGGCTGAAATGGAGACTTATCAGACCAGACAGCGTTTTCCATCTTCAATTATGCAGTTCCGGTGAGTCTGTGTGAATTGTAGCCAAGTTTCTTAACTGACAGGAGGGGCACACGGTGCGGTCTCTGCTGCCAGAGACCATCTACTTCAAGGTTGGATGTGCTGTACGAGTTCAGGCCATTTTAGTTAGCGATAGTGGCTAATTTTTAGCTTTGGCGTGACACTCTTTCTCTGCCAGTGAGGTTAACTTCAGTCAATGAGTCCGTCTTCCCCCTTTTACCACATAATTCACTGTATAGAAACCATTTTTCTTAGAAAAATTTGAATAATATCAGGTATAGCTCCTTTAATACTGCGACAGACTGGCGACCTGTCCTGGGTGTACCCCGCCTCTCGCCCGTTGATAGCTGGGATAGGCTCCAGCACACCCGCACACGATGGATATATCGTAATGTAGCCTCCCTTTTACATTTCTTTTCCGGATACATTAACTGAGTTATTTTATAATTAAATGTATGCATTTTGATTAATGAATATTGTATAGAGATGACTAAAGTAAATATTAAATAAATTAAATAAAAACATCTGATGGGATATATTATAAGCCATATAAGCAATGGATACAAATCTTAATTCACACAAAGACTAATTCACACTGGCTGCCAGAATCTGTACCCTGTATCTAGTACTCACTAAGCGTGTGTAGTAATGAATATATTAATAAATCAGCTGAAGTTAGTCAAACATAATAAGCTACACACTAAACATACTTTATTGAAGTGCAAATATATACGGTGCCTTGCGAAAGTATTCGGCCCCCTTGACCCTTGCAACTTATTGCCACATTTCAGGCTTCAAACATAAAGATATAAGATTTAAATTTTTTGTCAAGAATCAACAACAAATGGGATACAATCGTTAAGTGGAACAAAATTTATTGGATAATTTAAACTTTTTCAACAAATAAAAAAACTGAAAAGTGGAGCGTGCAATATTATTCGGCCCCTTTACTTTCAGTGCAGCAAACTCACTCCAGAAGTTCATTGAGGATCTCTGAATGATCCAATGTTGTCCTAAATGACTGATGATGATAAATAGAATCCACCTGTGTGTAATCAAGTCTCCGTATAAATGCACCTTCTCTGTGATAGTCTCAGGGTTCTGTTTAAAGCGCAGAGAGCATCATGAAGACCAAGGAACACACCAGAGAGGTCCGAGATACTGTTGTGGAGAAGTTAAAAGCTGGATTTGGATACAAAAAGATTTCCCAAGCTTTAAACATCTCAAGGAGCACTGTGCAAGCAATCATATTGAAATGGAAGGAATATCAGACCACTGCCAATCTACCAAGACCCGGCCATCCCTCCAAACTTTTGTCTCCAACAAGGAGATAACTGATCAGAGATTCAGCCAAGAGGCCCATGATCACTCTGGAGGAACTGCCGAGATCTACAGCTGAGACAACAATCAGTCGTAGACTGCACAAATCTGGCCTTTATGGAAGAGTGGCAAGAAGTAAACCATTTCTCAAAGATATCCATAAAAAGTCTTGTTTAAAGTTTGCCACAAGCCACCTGGGAGACACACCAAACATGTGGAAGAAGGTGCTCTGGTCAGATGAAATCAAATTCAAACTTTTTGGCCACAATGCAAAACGATATGTTTGGTGTAAAAGCAACACAGCTCATCACCCTGAACATACCATCCCCACTGTCAAACATGGTGGTGGTGGCAGCATCATGGTTTGTGGGTGTGGTTTGGGCTTCAGCAGTGACAGGAAAGTTGGTTAAAATTGAAGTTGGTTAAAATTGAGAGGAAGATGGATGGAGCCAAATATAGGACCATTCTGGAAGAAAACCTGTTGGAGTCTGCACTAGACCTGAGACTGGGACGGAGATTTATCTTCCAACAGGACAATGATCCAAAACATAAAGCCAAATCTACAATGGAATGGTTCACAAATAAACATATCCAGGTGTTAGAATGGCCAACGAAAAGTATAGACCTGAAACCAATCGAGAATCTGTGGAAAAGAGCTGAAGACTGCTGTTCACAAACGCTCTCCATCCAACCTCACTGAGCTCAAGCTGTTTTGCAAGGAAGAATGGGCAAGAATTTCAGTCTCTCGATGTGCAAAACTGATAGAAACATACCCCAAGCGACTTGCAGCTGTAATTGGAGCAAAAGGTGGCGCTACAATGTATTAATGCAAGGGGGCAGAATAATATTGCACGTCCCACTTTAAATTTTTTTTCATTTGTTATGAAAGTTTAAATTATCCAAAAAATTTCGTTGCACTTCACAATTGTGTCCCACTTCTTGTTGATTCTTGACTAAAAATTTAAATCTTATATCTTTGTGTTTGAAGCCTGAAATGTGGCGAAAGGTTGCCAGGTTCAAGGGGGCCAAATACTTTCGCAAGGCACTGTACAAACATGAGAACATTCTATGGGCAATTAGACACTGTTTACTGAAAGTATAGGAAGTTGTTGTGTGAATTTAGTAACATTTTTAGTATACCCATTTTTTTGAAACATGGAGATGGTGTATGAAGAAAAAGATATGACATTATAACCCAAATGATTACCCTACAAATGCAATCAAAATTTATATTATATTTCTAAACTTAAACCCACGAATTTTCAAGTCTCTTTTTTTTCCTTTGCAAATAGGAAGTTACCTATACTAGATCTGTATATCACAGTGATGACTGCATATTTTTTCCTCTTTTCATGATTCTCCTTACCAATGAGCTGTTTTACATTCAACTAGTGTTAAAAGCTAATTTGGCATACAGTCTAAATTTCTGCAATAACATTAAGAATGCTAAAGTGGAACCATATCCCCAACCCCACAACAAGGTCTGCTTAACCGTGCTGCACTGATGAAGCTCCACACAAAATATTCTACTTCAGTAGTTAATATTGTATTTTCTTTTCCTGTATGATTCTCTTAGGAGACAGTTTAAGTGGAATCGTATTTATAAATAAGTCTGTTCGTGCTCTGTGATTTGAATCATGATCTCATCTTCTGCCAATGTCATTCTGCAGGATAAAGAATAGAGAAACCAGTTTACAGGGATAGTTCAGTTCATTACTGCATCCAAAAGTTCAAGTAATAATGATATAGTCATATAGTCAGTGCAAAGACGCAGAGGTTTCATTTCAAAGCAGTTGCATCTTACTGACACCCTATGGTGGTTGAGAGAACAAGTTTCTAGGCAGGAAAAGGATATTCAATGAAAGATATGAACATTTTTCATGAGTTCCCAACATTAAAAAAACTTAGCTTCTTAACATGGGCCACAAGCTGCTCTTCATTCTTCTTTGAGCATGGACGCATGCTGTTTTTATTCTGCTCCAGTGTGACTATGCAAACTTGCAAAAGACATGCCCCGAGTCACCTTTAAATATGAAATATATTATCATTTTAAAGGACTACAATGCATTCAAATTAGAGAGGCATTAAGAGAAGGTATGTTCCCACAGCCAACACCTACAGTTTCAAATACTGAAAAAAAATTCATTTTTCAAACTTCTTTGAGCTTCCTTCTAACTTTGAGAATTTACAATCTTGTATAGTTGTTGTATAGCTTTTTTCCACATAGCAGGGAATGACCTTATCTAAAAACTAAACTATGAAGGTAAGATATGAGATGCCCGATAGTAACTAGGTTAGAGCTATTCAGAAACACAAGTGTGCAAATTTTATATTTCTAGGCATTTCTACAACATCATGTAAATGATTAGAGTAGAGGTACAATCAAAAGTCACCTTCCATATTATGGTAAAGGAAATAATTCTAAGCATTTTCTCATGAGTGCCACACCGGAAGCATATTCTATCACGCATTAAATTTAAGGCACAGAAAACAATGACACTTTTATGCATAACGGCTTAAATATTGACACAACCTGTGTATAATAACGCAATTGTCATTTTAGATATAACAAATAGCATCTAAGGCTTCTCAAAAGTGCACTATGTAGAAGTGAAAAGAATCTTTTCCAGTTTGAAAAGATCTCCTTCAATCTTTGGCGAGACATATTAATGCATTTTTAGTTCAAGTAGGTAGCGAATGCGACATTGGCTCTCTTTGTAGATGAGATATTCACTGTTACTGAAGCTGCTCTCTGAGAACTGGGGCTGTTCTATGGCCTTTCCCTGAGGGACAGTAACCTTTTTCCCTTCCAGGGTGATGACCACGTCCTTAGAAGGATCTAAAAACACAAAAAGAAAGACATAAAAAATTATTTTGTTTTCCATCAGTGCTTTGGAAATAAAATAAGCTGAGCAGAAATTAACTAAACAAAACATTGAATATTAATTCTACTAGGGATGGCCATAATTAATTGATCAATGAATTATTAATAATTTCATCAACATTTTTTTAAATCAATAATACTAAAGCATCTTCAGACTTGTGCTAAAAATGTTTGTGGGTTACTAGTTATTTTTCATTAAACTTTGCTAATGAGCCAAATTTTTTGTTTGGTACTCTAATCTCTTCCTCAACTCTAAGCAGTTTTTGCTAGTTTAATGTTACATTTGGCAAAACCTGTCATACCAAAGTATCATATCTATTTTATTAATGGCTTAGTTACTGGTTAACATGATTTATATATCATTACTTTGGAGAAAACAACAAGGGCCAGTTGTGTTTATAAGGACCGGCTCCTGGATGTCGGCTCCACTGCTGAAAAGCACATATTTTCAAGTGCAACCATGTAATTTTGGTCATCTTGTAATAAAGATCACAAAGAGTAAACAAGCTGCATTTGCTTTCACTGTCACTGCACTTTAATAAAGCCTTTAAATAATGAATCTTAATATAAAAATATTAATGATTAATTGAAAAACTTATTGTTAATTTTCCCGATGACTGGTTTGAATTCCCTGTACAATTTTCTTAGTCATGTCTCGCAAGTCCACCTCAAACTGCATGAAAAAATCGCAGGGTTTAAAAATTCATAGCACACGGTTCTATATACGATGATCAGAAATCAGCTGCTTGGATACAATTGGACTGCTCACACTACACGTCTTTAAATGACAAGACGAACCCGGGTGACCACAACTGTAACATCATAAGAAGCCTGGAATTGGGGATATCCATCGTTTGTGAAAATTTGCTCAAAGAAAAAAAGAAAACCTTCTACCTTGGCTATTTGTGCCATTCTGTGAGGAGATCTACAAAGAAATTATAAAAAAAGGCAACCACTAGACGATGGCTAAGTAGACGTGGGGAGTAAGGCCCGTCCATTCTCATGCAAAAATTGGAGGTAACACAGCCACTCGGCTGAATGAAAAAAAACACACAATGGTACGACAGAATGAATAAGGTAAAAAGTCCTAAATAAATAAATAACATAGATTAACATGGTATTATGTACAACAGTGAGGATATGTTGTACATTATACCATGTTCATCTATGTTATTTATTTATTTAGGACTTTTTTTAACCTTATTTTTGTGGTGTAGCATTGTGTTTTTTTTGGTGCTGTACTTACTTTGAGTTGTCTTCCTGACTGCCTTGTTTTTTAAGCTTTTTTAAGCATCGGTTGTGGCGTGGACATTTGATTGGGAATTGGTCGTGAAGTGGTAATTGCTTCCTGTAACCTCGTGCAAAAATACACGAGACACGACAAATGACAGAGCCAAAAATCCGGACGATCCGAAAACTAGTTGTACAAGTGGAAAATCATCTCAAAATGGGACAAAAATCACAGAGTGTATACCCATCCCTTAACTCCACTTGGATTTATGCTTTTTGTCCTCTAATCACGCCAAAATAATATACATGCAATTCTCTCCATACAGTGACAGTTATCTTTAAAGCAAGGTATCAGAATAGTAACTGAATAAGCTTTTTTTCTTCTTTTACTGTATGAAGACAGTATCTTACCTGGTTCCACTCGACCGCGTGCCACCACACTATCATAGCCAGCAGGAGCCTTCTTCAAGGTGCAGTCATCTTGGGTGATGGTATGTTCTTTGCCAAGAGCGACCTCACTTAAAAACATCACTCCAATATTTTTTGAGGGGCGCACTAAAGATTCACAACAGAAAAGGGTGATTTAAGTACAAATTTCTGATTGGAATAAATAATCTTGTGTGAGCCGGTCCTTGCAGCCTCACCGTAACACGCAGACTTGCAGTTTTCGGATGCAAAATAGATACCACAACCAACACGGCCCCCTGAATGAGGCATTATCCTCAGGCCGCTCTTCAGAATAGCAGCAACCACTGCTATGTTGGTACCATGCCACAGCAGACGGCGGTTCTCCAGTTTATCATTCTCGCTAAAATGTTGTCCCTGTAATATGGAACATGTGTTTTAGGTCGCAGTCTTTTGTATTGCATTCCTTAAAACTGACAATCCAAGGCCTACCTCTGTCTCTCGATCCACTTCCCAAACATTGATAATATTCGGTTTATGATAATCACCTGCAGTTGCATTCAGGTATTTTTCTATTATCTTCAAAAACAAAAAATAATAAATATTGTTACATATTGAATTAACAGATGAATATTCCAAACACAATAATGCCTTTGCCTTCACAGGCTCTCATTATTTGAGACACAATACCTTGAACATTTCTGTTTTCTTGTCCATTAGAGTCAGGTTGCATTTGAGAGAAGTGTAGTCTTGATCGATGGGATGAGGAACTGTCTCTATCATCTCTTCCTGAGCCTTCTCGGTTTCTGACTTCAAAGTCTGTGCAAGCTCGATGTCAGCCAGCACCTTTATGCAGCATGCAAAAAATAAAAAAGAAAAGCAATTTCAGGACTAAGAGATCTTCAAATTAAGACAGCTCATACTAGTACAACCAAGAAAAGAAAGATATCTTACCATGAGCATTTCTTTCTTCTTTTCAACAATCTCTTTGTTGTCTATGGTTGGCGGTCTGTTCCTGCCAAAGTTGTGTGGGACTGTTGTGAAGAACTTTGAGGAAAGTTCCTCCAAACGCCCTCTTCCACCCCTCTGACTCATTGCTGCTTCTATCTCCTCCAAAACTTCAAAGCCTTTTGCAATTTGCACCTTACTGAGCTTACCCAAAGGCATCTTTTTGATATCTATGAAACCAAAAACAGAGACACACACACACAAATCACACACTTAATACAAACTAACTTAATGCTATTTTTTCTGCCTAGACAAGGCATCTTGCACATTTTATTTTATCTAATTTTGAGTTCAAGTAGTAAGCAAAACTCAAGAGTGTGATTACTGAAGGTTCAAACTTGTGCGATAAGACGATGTGTAAATGCAGACTTCACCCTTTGTTTCAAGTTGTTGTTAATCATTCAACACCTCATTTGACACATAATATATGAGCCTGCTAAACAACGGGTATTTTATGCACACTTAACATTTGCAAACTAACCAACCACACTAAAGTGGATTGTTTAAAATGGTTGGTTAGCTCAGACATACAAACCTAGGTTCATGCATTCCATTGCCTCTTTGAACATGTCATTGCTGAAGATGAGCGAAATAAGTTTCTGTGTAGCAGCATCAAGCGTACAAGGCAGTATATTTTTCGAAACTTGGGTTGTTTTTCCATCAACGCTGTCCGCCTGCAGTGTCAGAGAAAAAGTCCAGAGGGAGAAACACTTGCTGAAGATCATACTAGATTTAAAATATAAAATGATTATTAATGATATCGGGATATGTCTATAAGACATGCACATTTACGTTACCATGACCTCAGCATCCTGCTCTCCATCCACCTCAATTAAGGTGTACTTCCCAGAGTGAGAGACAAAGTTCATTCGATCACTCCAGTTGTTCTTTGTCTTGTCCTTAAACTTTTTCTCAAAGTCCTTGATGGCATCCTCATGCTTATCAAATGGGCTGCTTAGTTTACTTTGCCCCACTTCCCCCTGAATTTAAATTAGAGATGAAACAGTCGATAGAAGTCCAAACATCATCAAAGTAACATTATATATTAGCTATTAGGATACTAAAGATAACATAACATCCAGTGTGGGTAGGATAATAAATAAATGAAAAATTAAATATTTGAATTACAATACCAGTGTAATGCTGATATAAGCATGCTAATATGGTGTAAACGTAACAGTTAACATAGGTTTTTTAAAATTTTACAAAAAATATTTCTATTTATTATTAAAAATAATAATAAATCAGAAGTGTCCTAAAAGAAGGCTTTTCATTCTGCATGTCCACTGTTCTTGCAGTGGTTTCAACACACAAACAAAAAAAGCAATCTGTGGATTGTGGGTGTGTAGCCACTTTTTCTGTTGTGATTGGTTGTACCTGTAAGGGTTGGGTTACAGAGGATGCCTCCCAGGGCTTTTATTTGCACTTTATATTTGCATTAATTACACTTCAAGCTCACAATCCAGGTAGTAAAACAGGTTGTTGTTGATATTACTTGTAATCAAACTTACCACTCTCCCCCATCTGTTCCATGAATAATATTTCTTGTTTGCTTTGATAATTTGGATGACATAAAACTTATTATTGTTATGTCCAATGTTTGTCTGGTTGAGCATGCAGTCATAGTCTTCATATACCTGGCAGAGACAAAAGAGAACATTTAATAAACTTTTATGTGAATAAATAAAAACAGTGCACACATTCCCTGTCCTGGGCCAAATGTATGCCTGTGAAAACTGAGACTGTATTGTACTACTGAATTTGCACAGTCTTGGCACATTTTTTGTTTCTTTGTTTAAAGCTAATAAAAAATGTAATCGAAAATAAAATCAATAAATGAATACAGTGCAGAACTGTAATGTACATGATCTCACCTCTCCAGAGGATGACAGGGTACAGTGTTCATCCACCTTCCTTTTGCCCTTTATCTGTGGCCCTGCAGCCAGAAGGGCCTCTTTTGCAGAAGTGAAAGCATCCTTGGGTTTTGGAGTCTCAGGCTCCTCTTTCACCTTCTTACCACCTGCCTTGGCAGCAGAAGCAGCTCGTCTTTTCGGTGCCATGGTCCTTGTTGTAAAACCTGCACAGAAACTTAGCATGTTGGCCAGACATAATGCCCTGACAAGTTCAGACTTGCCTACACTCAGCCAGAGGCTCTCTATCGATCCCTTCAAAACAAATAGAAATTTAATTACATACAGATTTAATGTCTCATCGTAAACCTTAGCCTGATTGCATAAGTCATATTTTATTTTAAGTCTGATATATGTTTAACAATTCAACTAATAATGCAGATGGATTATGCATACCTGCTTAAAACCTTATATGATTTAGGTAGACTAATTTTACTCTTGGGCTGTGACTCGTGACCGTGTTGACAACTTATGAGCTACTGCAATAAGTAATCAAGAGTCTCCCTGTGTATCTATAATTTTTCAAGTGAGTTGTGCAAAGAAAAAGAAAAAAGAGAAGCCTCCACACCCACAAATCGATCCGGAAAACGGCCTGAATCTCCTTCAGTCAGGAACTCACCTTAGTGACAATAAACAGCGTTAGTAGAGAAGCAGGCGGACGCAGACTTGCTTTATTCCCCGTGGACGCAAATGACTTCCTGCACCTGGTTCACTACACTGAGGCTCTGTGAAAGTTAGAAATCACCGTGGAGGCTGAAGAAAGAGGTGGGGCTTTACTGTAAACGTTGTTCCTCTTCTGGAGCCCAAGAGGAAAAGCAACGACCAGCTGGACCGCGGCTGCCACCTAGTTAGCTTAAGGGGAAATGTTAGGACCAGCCTCCAGAGGCATACAAATGTGATCTTTACATTAAGAAATTTACTTTCAGGAAAAAACAATGCGTAAACTATTTTTCCATAAGAGGAAACCGTTTACTCTCTAAAAAGACCGCTCGTAAAGTTTTAGTAATTTTCCTCTTTATTATGACAAAGTAGTGCCTTAATTAGAAAAACAAAACAACAACAACAAAAAACAAAACAAAAAAAGAAACCTTGAATAATGTTATGATACAGTCCAGGTTTTAAATGTTTTATATATTTGTTTTATTTGAAACCTTAACAGATTAATCCTGATAAGGTTTTCCCAATTCTATAACAGTGGTAAGTATTATGAAGAAGACATTGGAATAATGGGCTGCACGGTGGTGTAGTGGTTAGCACTGTTATCACAGTGAGAAGGCCGCCGGTTCGAGTCGGTCGGAGCCAGATTCTGGCTGAGGAGGGGCATGAAACTGTGGCCTTCCTGTTTGCATGTTCTCCCCGTGTATGCGTGGGTT
>JAVQJG010072668.1:0-11275 GCA_036024015.1 Craterocephalus amniculus | reverse complement strand
GTCTTCTGCTGCTGGAGCCCATCTGCTCCAAGGCTGGACGGGTTGTGTGTTCACACATGACGCTCTGCTGACCTGGTTAAAACCAGTTCCTGTTGCCTTCCTATCATCTCCAACCAGTCTGCCCAGTCTCCTCTGACCTCTGACATCACCGACTGAATATTTTCTCTTCTTCATTCTCTGGGAACCCTAGAGATGGTTGTGGGTGAAAATCCCAGTAAACTCAGACCAGCAACCATAAATCTCCTTTTTTGCTCATTCTGATGCTCAGGTTGACCTTCATCAGTCGTCTTCACCTGTGGTCTTGGTTGCTGTGAGATATTGGGTGGTTTGATAGTTGTCTTAACAAGCACAGGTGAACAGGTGTACCTAATAAAGTGGCTTTTGAGTGGAAACATCTCTGATTTGTCCATAAGCCAGTTTTGACATGAGTCTAAGAGTCAGGCGGCCAGAGGAACACGGGCTCCTGTGGGGTGGATGTGGCGGAGTTTAGCAAACGCAGTCATTCAGGCTAAAACACAAAACGGGCCATTTTTAGGCCAAACATTTTCCTTCAAACGCTTCTTTATATTTCTGTGTGTGCCGTCGTTATGTTGTGTTTTCACAGGGACTGTCCCGCTGTTTTTTCTGCAGTTGTCTTCAAGCAACACTTGTCATAAAGCAGTTTATACTTCAGGTTGTTGTTCCTACAGACTGATGTTTGCAGCGTCCCTCATCCGGAGCGCGTGGAGGAGGAGGAAGAGGAGGAGGGGGGGGTTAACCGCTGCCTTCCCTCTCCCTCTCTCTCCAGTCCTCCCATTCTCGCTTCACCAACGAGGAAGCGCTCAGTCACCGCTTCATCCGCGCGCCGCGTCCGACGTACCGTAGGAGCTCTCTGCCGCTCTTTCCTCTCTGCTCCTCTCTTCCCCTCTCTCTCCGCTCGCGCTTACCCGGCATCGGCTGCCCCTCCGCGTGCAGATGTGCGGGCTGTGAGCGGGGCTCGCGCCATGGAGGACCGCTGTTCCCCGGAAAACGAGAGGATGGAAGCGTGGCTGGACGACCACTTGGAGTTCACGCGCTCCTACTTTGTAAAGAAGGCGTCAAGGTAAAGAAAAAGAAATAAACAGCCCGTTTGATTCCAAGTATTTTACATGATTATTTTATTTAAAGCCCGACTTTACTTCTGTGTGCGGATCGGAGCATTTCTTGTCTTATCCACATGGAAACATCCTTTCTGTGGATTTCTCCGGTGCGTGCTCAGGTGATCTTGCAGCGCTGTGGAAGTGGGAGCTTCACTTTATCTCCTCTCTCCCAGTTCAGCATTATTTCATTTCACCATCTGCTCCACAATCAGCATCACCTCGGAGAGTTGCACATCATTAACTTTTACTGCAGCCTCTGACCCCTTCATTTTCACTGCTTAGGCTACTGGTAGGCGATAATTATACGAGCTTTACAGTGGCTCCAGCCATGAACGAAAGCACTTACAGACCTCAGAGAGTTAGCCCTTCTATTTCATGGACAAACAGACTGAAATAAATCTGAAGCTGCATAATCAAAGCGTTAAATGAGAAGTTTACTTTAAATACTTTTTTTTTTTATTTCTCTCCTATGAGGGAAATTGAAAACCATAACCTTACCAAAATCCTTGACTGCTGGTAGATATACGAGTGAAGAAGCCTCTGACTGAAGACACAGTTTACTCAGAATAACTGATGTAAACTTTCTGGGATAATAATATGGACTTAACCTCTCTGCCCTGCCATCCTCTCCTTTATAGTGGCATGTCCACCAACTTTCTGTTAACTTTATTGTCAGAGTTTTCGCGTAGACTTTAGCAGCTACAGACAAAGTTTACGTAAGAGACGTGTTCCTGAAGGCAAAAGCATACGTGCACACACTACTCTCTTATCTATTCCTTTTGTTCCTGTTACTGCTTCAGACTTCAGACACATTTCACATCTGAACTGTTGGAGGACACGGTTTTAATTTCTTCTTCTCTTTGCCTCACTCCTGCAGACTCTTGGTTTCCTCTTCAACTCATGTTGGATTTGGTGTGATTTCACTCAATGGTTTGGTTCTGAAGAGCCTAATTCATTCATCCTGGTTATACTACAATAATATCGCAGATTCTACCACGATGCAATTTCAGCTCATTTAGATAAACCTTTTTTTTAATCATCCCTGAGTGTTGAGGATAGAGCTGGTAATGTTAGAGAGCAAGAAAGTGTTACTTCCTCTAAGCTCCACCCTCTTCCATCAACGCACCATTTTGAAGCCACGCCCCCTCCTCCATTCAGACCAAATGATGGGTATTGGCCAGAGTTTGTCTGACTGGAGTGTCTTCCATCTTTTTCAGTTTCACCCGAGGATATGGAGTTCAGTAGTTGTTTGGTATACATCTGACCTTTTAAAACCAAAGTATCTCCATGACAACAGTCGTGAAAATGAAATGTAAATGTAAAAATGCTTTATTGATCCCTGAGGGAAATATTGTAGTGCTCTTGTTCTTCAGGCAGCTGGAAGGAATGATCTTCAGTGAGAGGCTTGTTCAGGTCTGATGCAAGAAGCTAGCAGCTCCATGTCTCTTGGTCTTTAACAGCGACATGTCCAGGATGACACCAACGCTGGTTAACCAGCACTGCAAGTCCACCTCCTTCAGCTTCCCACTGAGCTGTTTATTGCGGTCTCCACAGGCCGTCTTGAGGCCGTTTACAGACGCATTACAGCCTGGGATGTGTTCATGCAGCCATGTCTCGGTGAAGCACATAGTCATGATTCATTTTCTAATTTTTCTTTGTCCGTTTTCATTGCCCAACACCTTCATGAACACAGCTACTCTGCTGCAGGTTTACTGGTGCAGCGGTAAAAATGGTCGCTCCACAAACAGTTTCCTGCTTCACAACGTTACCCACATTCTTTACACTGTTTAAACTGGTGTTTGAGGAATAAAACAAATTGATACTATAGTTAAAATGTGTCCAGTTTTTCATATGAAATGGTACACTTCCTTGCACAAAGACATTGTGTATACTTGACTAGTTTTTAGTTACATGTACTCATGGTCTTCATGGCTGCCTTGCATAATTCTGCAGGTCCTCAGAAATTAACTTGACTTTGGAAACTATATGTGAGTATCAACGAGAGGGATGTGTAGGGACCCATATGACGGCATGTAGCAGTAAGAATGATGTAAAGATTGTAAGATGAGAATCAGCGTTGCTGCTACTGTAATCTGTAATTCGTGCTTCTCTGATGGGATCTGCTGGATTCAATGGTCTAAGAGTTATGGCATTTCAAAAAACATTAGGCTGTTGCTGGGACAGCGTCCGGTATGAAAGGGTTAAAGGAAAAGTGCAACAAGCTGGATATCTGCATGTCCTGCTGCTCATACTGGACAGATTCTGGTTTAAACTGCTTTAGGGAAAAACAGAAACCAGACCATAAACCTGGTGTCACTCCATTGTTTACTTGCAGTCCAGGCCAATCCATCCCCTCTCTTCTTTATCAGTGGAGTATCATCTCCAACTGATCAATTGTTGCAACTGTGTGATGTTGTCCAGGTGGTTTGGTCCGCTTGAGCAAAGCTTTGCTCTAGTTTTCTCTGTCTTAATCAAAAAATGAACCAGAAACTAACCTTTCTCAATGGTTTTTGTTTTACACCCTATAAATTCTACAACTCTATCCAGTCGAAGTTCTCTAATGTGACCCGTAGGCGAATCTTCTGGTAACAGGCGTAGTATGCAAGCACGTATCATGACATTAAGTGTTCATGTACAGATCTTATAAATCATCAATGTATCAATAATTGATATTTTCTGTTTGTATCAGTGCTGCTGGCTCACTCGTCACTGAATCAGTAATCAGATTACACCTGAATATTTAATCAGATAGCAGCAATCCCCATTCAACCAACGGAATCACCATGGTAACCTTTTATTTTCTTTTATCCTCACAAAACATCCCGTCTCCCTGATTTATATTCTCTAAAAGTATTGTCCAAGAACTTTTCCCCTCCTCCTTAAGAATAAAACCAGAATAATTCATTATCTGGATGTAGGAGGCTTGCAGACATCAGCCGTTCTGCTGCCCGGGAGGAGAGATATCGATTCCACCACACCAGCCTCTGCTACATTAGGATCAGCAGGCGGCCTGATGGGAGATGAACTGAGAGGGACTGGCTGTGACAGTCCTCCTCTCTTTAATGGATTTTTGAGATACAAACATTTGTTTTACTCCTACAGTTTTAAGACTTCCAATCAGGTGACCTGAAGCTTTCTCGGGTGTAAAAATGTCAGAAAGAGTCACATGGCCTTCAGCAGAGTGCATGTCTGATGTGTGTGTGTTGGCTGATAACGGAGTCTCAGTGATGACATCCAATTTACTGCTCACACTCAAACATGCACCCTGAGTGACTCACGCTGGATTTGTTCCAGTAAATATCCACGTTAAATCCATCAAGAGGCTAAAACAAACACACGAGCCTCGTAAAAGCTCTGATTTTACATAACAATGGGAATGATAGCTGTTACTAATATTATTGTTGCGTGCTTCCTTTTTTTAGCCATGTTTTCAGGCAGTGTTAACAAAACAGTGTTTACGTTTATCTGATTTAATGTTTAAACTTGCTTTTTGAGGAGGACTGCTCTTCCTCATTGTGTATTTTTTTCTGTGTAAACAGACTCTTGTGTACATGGATACAGTAAAAGCCCTGATCCATCCATCATCGCTTTATATTTAGCTTCCAAGCAGCCAGAAAGTCATCTTCAACAACAGCTCTCCAGACTTTCTGAAGGTCTTTCAAAGTTTGTCTTTGGGGATTAGATGCTTTTAGTCCAGTCCTGTTTTTTAACCTCTACATCATGAGGCGTATTTTCTGTGCATCCTGATCAAAAAGACATACGCAAAGCAAATGAATAGCTTATACCGTCACTATTAACTACTAGGGCTGTGTGTATATTCTTGGTCACTGCAGAAACCTTAGATATGTGAGATTACTACAGAAGTATCACGATCAAGACAACTGTTACTGTGTCAGAGTAAATTCACCTGGAACACAATAGAAACACAAGAATACCACATTACTTTAATTGAAAACCACAGAATAACAGTCCAGTTCATTTTTGAATGGGTGAGTAAAGTCATGTGTGAGGAGGAACTGTGCTACAGTAGAAGGGAACAAGGTTTCCAGGTGTTACACAGGTAGATATGTCAGGAAGCCATGGCCATGTTGATGATGGACGTCTGTTACTGGTCAGAGTCAGGAGGGTCCAGGGATAACCCCCATTCACCTTAGAGAGACTATGAGGGTCCAAGGATAGCCCCCCCTTTCACCTTAAGGCCCATTTATGCTCGACGCTGATGACGGATACGCAGACTCACAGAAAGTTTCGTCCGTCTTCTGCGTCAATTTCGTGCGTTTTTGGTGCCTTTTCAAGCTCCTTGTGCATCCGTCACTCGACGCAGACGACGGAGTAATACCACCGGAAAACTCGGGGTCAGTGTTGAGCATAGTGGAGCAGAAACAAACCAGGAAGAAGCAGAAGATAAGCAGGTAGAAGAAAACCAAAGAAAAAGAATGAAGACGGCGAAAAAAAAATTAGAAGTTGCACAAGCTTTTGAAATTAAGTTCTACAAGTGTTCAGGGAGTGTTGGTGGTTAGAAACAAATTAATAGCAGCGCGTTAGTGCCGCCAATCGATGTTTGAATCTAACGTCGTATCGCGGAGTTTATAATGATCTCACCACTGCCGCTTAGCGGAGATTAGCCGTAGCAACAGAAACGATGCATGGAAGCATGAAGGCAGCGATGCATGAAGACACTTGGAACGGACGCCCCAAATTACGTCCGTCAGAGAGCAGAAATGGGCCTTTAGAAGCACCATGATGGTCCAGGGATAACCCCCCCATTCACCTTAGAGACACCACGAGGGTCCAAGGATAACCCCCCCATTCACCTTAGAGACACCACGAGGGTCCAGGGATAGCCCCCCATTCAACTTAGAGACACCACGAGGGTCCAGGGATAGCCCCCCCATTTACCTTAGAGACACCACGAGGGTCCAGGAAGAAATGAAGCCCAACATAGTAAATGATAGGGAGAGAGAGTACTTCACAATAAACTTACTTTTCTGGTAAAGAAGAAAGCAACCCTGCCCAATGTCTTAATGTGTCGCTATTTTCAAGCAAACAAAAGAGTAGCAGTAAAGCTGAACACAATTTAAAGATTTCTGCGTCACTGAAAGATATGTCATCCATCATTAGCTGAACATTAGCTGAAGTCTGGAGTCTGATGATGAGTGGCTGCAGGAACAAGAGGAAGTTCTTTTCTAACATCCTCAGATACTGAGCAGAACACAACTACAGATGTGTCTGTCCTCACTCAACTCCACTTAGCCTCCGACTGCTTTTACTGTTTTAGTGGCCTGTCAATCATTCTTTCGCTTATTTCATCACTCCAACGCTAGCTAGACTCACACAACAGCAACCCAAGCGAACATGGGGATGCGGTCTTTCCAGCGGTGAGTCAGTAAAATAGAGAACATAAGAACACAAAGACCAGAAGGAGCAGAGCTGCAAAGATAGCGAGGAAAGTAAATAAAGAGGCGGTAACAGGAAGAGAGGAACTCCTCCAGGGCTGACTTTGATAAAATGCAGAGCAGAAAAAAATGAGTCTGCTTATTCAAACCATGTGTGAGGAGGACGTGAAGCAGAAACACAAGACAAGCCCCTAACCAGGTCTGGTCTGGAACCTCCTCACACTTACAGGCTGGACTTGTCTTGTGGGAGTTGAACAATCGCCAGCGCAGTGATTTGAGTGTAATGACGTGTGTGATTTGTTGGACTTGTGGCTCGGTGGCTGTGTAAATAAAACAGCGAGATAGCGCGATTATAGCTGCATTTAAGACCACAGCTCTGCATTTCGCTCCATTGGTACATGATAAGACATGGTCTGAGCCACTGGCTGTTTCCCTGCATGGCATTCCCACTTGGGTCGACTTCAAGCTAGATTAGAAGGGCAGACGTGCCTGGGTCTGGAGATTTGGCCCATGAGTCCGGTTTATTCCGCACGTAAAAATCAGTCAGAGTGGACATGTGGAGGGGCTGCAGGGATTGGGGGGAGGGTGTAGTGATTTTTTTTAAGGGTCTGAAGGTGTCCTTCATGTCCACCAAATCCTCCAGCATCAAGTCTGACTTCTCCTGTGAAATCAGTGGTAAGTCGAAGTGAAACATCACAGGGACACGTTGATGATCTTTGCGTTATACCTGAGATTAAGTGAGCACTGCATACCCGGTGCCAGGTCATAGCCTTCCAGTTTCCACAGTCTATCGCACAAATCCAGGCTGGTCGCTGGTGTTGCTACACAGGAAAACCAGTAAAACTTAGTCTCTGATCACGAGCCTTCTCATCTTGAGGATTAGAGCAATTAAATACACATCAGCTGCTGCCATCACTCTAATTTCCTCCGTAAGACACACATATAACCTCTCCAGAAGCAGTTGTGCACATGCATGACTCATATATGCAAAATCAAGAAGAGGGTCGGTAATAGGGCAATCATGCGTTTCCATTTCCATTTAGCTTCTCGTTTACGTCCCTCAAGCCCTGTTTACCTTAGCTGGCATTGATGTAACACTCAAGGGCAGAAGAGGGAAAATGATCCTTGAATAAATGAAGATAATGGCGTATACTTCATCCAAAGAGTCATTTTTATAGACGTTTGAAGGCAAGTAACGAAAGGGTACAGCCACTGAGTACGTAGCTTGTGGAAAGTATGTTAAAGCTACGCTGCGTCACTCGTCTGTCGTCACAGACTTCATATATCACATGTACCGTTATTTCAGTAAAACAGTGAGCAGATTTGCTCCTAAACAACCTGGTCATTCATGATATTGTCTTACCCACTAATGCGAGCTGCATGCTTTTCTTCCCTCAATTCCCATTCCCATCCATTCTACTCTGATTGGATTATTAATGATAGATCAGCGTTGCACAGCCTATCCCCCACTGTTCATGCTTGGCTTCCAGAGTTCCTCCTGCTTACACCGCAAACAGAAGGAATTTTCCCATCACCACATGAACCAAGAGTTCCTTGGCTCCCATAAGTCTAGGGGTGGTCTAATAATCGATTCAGTAACTTGACTTGACCTCAATGATTCAAAATTCTGAAGTATTATTTATTACTTTCTGTAGTTAGATATGTTTTTAGCTGTCCCTCGAGCAGCTTTTTAATGTACAGGTATCAGTTTTACCAGGAGAAAATTGCAGTTCCTAAACTTTATTTTCAAGTCATTATGTCCACACAAATCCAAGTAGTTTGCAGACGTACTTGTTTTTTTCCTTCTACTGTATAACCCCTCCCAAATTTCACATCAGCTACACTCTGTTTACAAAAAAATGTCCATGAGAAAATCCACAGACGCAATGGAAGCCAATCAAAATGTGGTGATCTAGCCCCACCTCTGAAGCCAAGTTAGCCACATCTAACTTAGGTGTCCATCCCTTTCTGAGCCCAGTGGAGCATCTTCTGATGCTGCTTCCAGCAGGATGATGCTCCATGTCACACAGATCAGATCCATGATCCACTGGACTCCACCGGCTCCACAGCCACCACATCTCATCCAGTATTCCAGCTTTGGGATGTGGTGGAACGGGAGATTCTCATCATGATGCAGCAGCTGTGTGATGCTGTCATGTTACCATGGAGCAGAAACTCTGAGGAAGGTTTCCTCCACCTTGTTGGATCATCACTCTGAGAACTAAAAAGGGTGTCTGGCCCGGTATTAGAAACACGAACAACCCGCAGAAACATTTTGTGTTTAAAAAAGCTGCAGCATACTTCCTGGGTTAGTTGCTCTGCAAGTTCTGGTCTGACCAGCAGAGCGAAGTCTCAGCGAGGATCAACGGACCTCAGTGACATGAATTTGCCTCATTTTCCAGGAACCTTCCTTCTAGAATAAACATTTGCAGTCGCTCCTCAGCTCAGTTGTTTGTTTAAGCTGCACCGATTCACAACAACAGTCGTGTCAGGGCCTCTGACAGAGAGGGCTAACAAGTCCATTTCAGTCTGTTTCAGCATCCAGTTTATGTCAGATAACCTGGAGAATAAACAAGGCTTACTAAGCTACACTAAAAGGTTTCATGGCGACACTGTTTGCAAAACATCTCACATGCTGGGCTTCCCCTCAGACAGTTTGGAAAAGATGCCCACTCAAGGCCTTAGTTTACTTCCATTCTCCACAGTTAATGGATTCCTGAGGGATCATAATTATGTTATTTGATCTGAAAGAAAGCTCAGAACCAACATAGGCTGAGATGAGTTTAGACCGCACTCAGTATGTAAAAAGAAGGCGTTTCCCAAAGTGTCTATTAGTTTCTGACTCTGGGAAAGTGGGAAACACTGTGCAATCACCCTAAAAATGTATCTCTGATATGTCTGTTAAATCACATCACACATTCAGTCTGTTCTTCTCATAACAAAGGTAACAACCGTGGTAATATCTTTCCAGTTCTGTTCTCTGAGCCCCCACAGGAGTAGTTGGAGACCATCCCTGGCAAAGATTTCCTCCCACTCTGAACTTTAGAAGTTCACTTTTATTTGAATTACAGAACAAACATGTTCCACGTCTGCACATGTCCACATCCACATGTGAAGCACATGAGCTCCACAAGTGGAAGCGTGCAGGTTTTGGAACATTTCACAAAAACTGCAAGTTCAACAACAACTTCACATGTGTTTCTCATGTGATGCACATGTGATGCAGATGTGTTGCACATGTGATGCAGATGTGATCCTGTGCTTTTGGAACATTTTCTATTTTCACATGGGGATGACATGAAAATGTTGCAAATCCACATTTCCACATTTTCTGTTTATAATTCACATGTTGATCACATGTGAAGCACACGTACATGTGGAAAATCGTCCCAGGATTGACCGCCACATTGTTCTTCCTCTTCGCAAACTAAGCGAAGAAAACTAAACCAGGCACTATCTTTTCCAATCCTCTTTCTGTCCTTGATAGTGTGACTGCTTCTACTAAACTCAGAAGGATGAGGCTCAGAAGAGGGTAGAGAGGCATCTTGCTTTGTCAGCTCCACGTCTCAGTGGTGTCTTTTCTATCCCAAAGTCTCCATCTCTCTAAATAATGAGCGTTTATTTGGCTTCTTATGAGTCAAACCAGTAATCCTTCTGCTAAATGCTTTTAATTGATTGCAGTACAGCTGATATAAGGCAGTTTGATAACGCTGGAGGTCTTTACGGGTTCAAACTGTTGGTTATAATTTAAAACATACCACAACTCGCTGTGAACATGGAATTTACATGAAGACAGTGGGACTTGGTTCAAACATATCGGAGATTAATAGGATTTCAATCCGATTTTGGGTGATTTGGTGCTGACAGCAGAAAATCATAAGATCCAAGCTGAACGGGACCCAGAGCCGGCATCAAAGATATTTAGTGAAAATACATGAAAAGGAGAGGATAGCTGAACCAGCCTGAATGAGTTGCTTCGTCAAGTAACAAGTAACTGAAAGAAGTAAACCCACGTTTAGTTAAGTTTAACTGAAAAGTTGTTTATGAAATCTTGCATCTGATTCAAAGCCTCCATGCCAGACTTACAGGTGTGAACGTGTTTCTAGAAAAGTGAGTGTTGGGTAACTGGGCAGAGCGGAAAGTGAAGCATTTACTCCTAATGCTGCACAATTCTCCATACAAGGTTGTGTTCCCGTTTAAATGTGAAACACATGGTAAGGCACTTTGTAGAAGGTAGATAAAGTTAAAAGGTTCTTCATAGGTGCAGACTGCTAACGGTGGGGGTCCTGCTCAGGCTTCAGTTACACAGTGACAAAACTAATACTCATTTCCCAGTAAATGTGCTTGAAAGCAGCAGAGAATTATCAGCTTTCATTGTTTTACACTTGCTGGCTGGATTTACAGTAACAGCTTTTCTCAGAAACCACCCAGCAAGGCCATTAAATAAGAAACTGCTTCAGTTTCCATCTAAATTTTTCTTTTCAACATAAATGTCCAGTAACAGAGTTAGCTTCACTGCTGGGCGGTGTAATCAAAATAAGATAGCAATCATTTTAATTATTATATAGCTTTTTTTCCATCCATGACTGGGTATTAACTACATTTTCCACCCATCCATCCATCCATTTTCTGAACCGCTTAATCCAAGTGGGTCGCGGGTGTGCTGGAGCCTATCCCAGCGATCAACGGGCGAGAGGCGGGGTACACCCTGGACAGGTCGCCAGTCTGTCGCAGGGCCGACATGGAGAGACAGACAACCAC